>JBBPSA010000291.1:0-11792 GCA_038093355.1 Boletus calvinii | reverse complement strand
GCCGAGAACCCGAGGAAGGGAGCAAGCCCTAACCAGGACGCGCCCGTGGCTTCCCGAGCCTTCCCCACCGCTAGTACGGTCATGCGGCTTTTCTCTGCATCTTCTGAACCTCTAGCATCCTCTGCAAGTCTCTTTCCACCTTCATCTTCCTCGCTCTTTGTCTCCGCTTGTTTAGGTGACTCCAATCCTCACCCACACCAACCGCCGCTGGGGTCAGCTCCGTTACGCCAGAGATTGTGGGGGTCGCGGCTGTCGACTTGATTGAGCGTGGCGGAGGGGCTTGTTTAGGTCTCCACAACCACGCTGTGAACGCGCCTTGTGTCCGGACCTTCTCAACACGATTCTGGGCAGCCAAATCACGAAGGACGACCGTCTTCAGATACCTCTCTCACATTGCGGGTGAGTGTTCCTGACTTTTTCAGCGGGGAGAAGACATACCTCATGGATCGTATTTCTTCCCCTGGCGTGCTCGCGCGAGCGGGTTTGACGGCAAGGTTGTAGATGTCCTTGGTCGCCAACGGCGTTTTGGAGGAATTTATGATGTTCAGCACTGTCTCGCGTGCTTTGGGAGTGCAATGCCGGGGCCATTGATAGAGCGAGGAGACGGTGAAAGTGCTCATCGCGTCACTGAAGAGAGTTGCCAGCGCGAAATTTTTCAAGTCTTGTCATTTCCAGATAAGGAAACTAGGCAGACTGCTTGCACACGAGAACAGGATTCCGTTGCGGCCAAGGGCGAGTCAGAGTGAATGTATTGTTCCAAAGTACATGCACCCAAAAACTACAATTGCATCGCGTCCTCCTTCTCGTACCCAGGATTCTTTCGCAGGATGACGAATCCTTCGAGGACGTGTGCATATGGGATATACTCTTCCGTCGCCAGCTCCGCTCTCTCCGTTGTGCCCAAACGCACTGGCGTCTGGTGCGTCTGGAATCCAGAGATCGTGCGAGGTTTGCCAGCTTGTCCGACCACGTCAACGGCCTCGTCGGTGCCATGAGCACCATGCCAACGCGATTCGGTCATGAACGACTCACCTGGCCCACACGGACCGTCACGGGAAGGTTTTCGAGTTCTTCGTTAAGTGTGATCAAGAACCGCGGATACATGGCGGACACAAGGTAATACAACATCCAGTGATGCCTTTCTAGCACGACTATCGTGGATTCAAACTTGAGTCTGGGGTCGTTAGGGATGCGACATGTATCACTCACAAGCTTTGGCATCCGTGAACGCTGTGATCGTCGCCAACAAACCAGCGACAGCCGGTCGACTCATGATGTTACGGTCAGAAAAAAAGGGATTAAGCCCTATCGTGCCCTTGCCCATGTGTACCAAACCTTGTGCGATGCGCACGGTAAACAAGCAATCGGGTTCTTTGTAATAGTACCCGGCAAGTTGCCGGAGCATTTGAGCAAGACGAGCGTTGTTGGTTCCTGCGCCAACCAGACCCATTGCAAAGATGGCGTTGAGCGCGACTTGGAGGTCGGTATCGTGGCTGTATTTGGAGAGCGTGTCAAGTACGGGTAGTTGGGGATTTGAGGTGCTGATTAGACCGAGAGCGAGAGGAACAGATTTGCGAATAATGGGGTCGCCATAGTGCATCTGTCATCGCTTGTGAGACAGTTACACACTGTAAATTGTTCAAACTTACCAAGTGGTTGAACTGTCGCATTGACATTTCTGAACCAATCTCCTCACCCATTGCAATTATAGAGATGCCAAGCACGGCAAATGACAAGAAGGTATCATCTGGTTTTTGCACCTCCTCCTTCTTTTCATCCTTTTTCTCTTCTTTCTTCTCTTCCTTTGCTGCCTCTTCCCTCTCCTTCGTGGCTTCCAAGTGTTCGCCGCACAGATGGAGAAGTTTCTGTATCCGTAAAACATTTCCTGTGGCCGCGAACGAGCAGACCTCCACAAGGATTTGGGCCTGTCTAGAGATCGGGTGCTCAATAGCTTTGAGGGTCTCGAGCGTTGCATCCGACGCATCCTGAAGTCCTGAGCATTTCGGGTCACCATGACGTTCACTAAAGGGTAATAGTAAACGTATTTACCAACGTAGAGAAGGGCAAGCCCTAGAGCCAAGAACCGTCCCCACTTGTCTCCGAGGGATTTTTCGTCTCTTTCCATAAGGGTTTGGAGAATGGTGCTGGTAATCTCACCGTTGCCGCTTCCAACGAATACAAAGCCAAGAGAAAGGGCGCTCAGCGCAGCAATCTCGGTTGAAGTAGACTCATCTGCCACTGCAGGGAGGAGAAGAGCAAGTAGGTCTTCACGATGCGAACCGGCGTACGCTAAGCCAAGGCCAACGATGGATGCAATTCTCAGAGGCAGCGACGGATTTGTTGTATAGTCTGCGAGAAGGGCTATCGCGGTGTCAGCTTCCGTACGGACACCCGAGTTCAACAGCCCTGTCGCAAGAAGGGCTCCAGCTTTGATGTGTTCCTCCGATAAGTACGTGTACTTGTCGACGTGACTGATACCGATATCCGTGTCCCAAAGCAAGCTGAGCCCTAAACTGGCCGCAGCACTCATCATACCTGCAGTTTATTAGTAGGCGCCATGACACGGCAACACGCGACTGACCGTGGTCCTTGTTCTTGTACACCCAACTGTTACCCTCTTCTGCTTCAACCATGAGCTTATCATTTCCAAACCCTGCGTTGACAAATGCGTTGACGAATGTGCCTGCCAGGTTTCCTCGGGCAGAGTCGACGTTCGCAGACAAGCCTCCGCCTATCGACAAAACGGGTGTGTTCTTGTCAATTGAGCTTCGAGTAGATGTACTTACGTGTATTCTCCAGATGGCTTTTGTATACGTCTTCCAAGCTTTTGGGCTCCGCAACACCAACTTCCTTGCCAAATTCTCGGAAGAATCTGCTCAGGTGAGTGTTGCTAAGGCATTCCACGACATCCTCGGGAAGTTCTGTTTCTGCGTCGGCATCTTCGGAGGCTGGGGGCTGTAGCCACTCTAATGGTATTTGAGCACGAGAGAGGAGAAGAGCAAGCTGGCGTCTCATGATCCTGGTGTTTGAACTCAGAACATGACGAAAACAAGTATAAGAGGATGGTAACTGACGGATTTCCGGATGCATTGAAGTCTTGTCGAATCAATTCCGCATCATTCAGCCGAACTGCTACGCTAAGCGCTTCAGGGAACTTGGAAAACTGAAGATAGATGCTGTGGATAGCCCGCAGAAAAGCGACATCATCGGGAGGTGGTAGAAGAGTTACACATCTGCAGGGGACCTGAGCTATCACGGGAACCCAATGCGAATCATTACTGACCGGTCCATGTAGGTGCAAACGCGTCCGAACGTGTTGATGTCGATCAATCCTGCTATTCGATCCACCATTTCGAGTTCCACAAGGAGATCCACAGCGTCGGGCTCAGCGTTGTGACTGAGGAAGAATTTTGCGCATTCCAACGCGAGTGCGCGTAAATCATCAATCGTTCCAGGGATCTTGATAGGTTCGGGTTTTGCAGTCGCATCAGCACCCGCGGTAGGAGGGGGTGAAACCGGTTCTTCACCCTCTTGTCGGATTGTATATTCCTCTCCGAGTTCCGCCGCCAGGTGGCGAACATACTCGTGTCCCCATGAACCTGGCTCCGGTATTGTGGAAGATGGTGGGAGGAAGGAGGCCGAGAGTAACCGATACCGGAGGGTCCCTCGTGGCTGGGTATCTGAGTACGTCATGGCAAGGACAGATAGAATGTCCGCAAAGAGACTCTACAAAATGCTGAGACACGTAGCACGAATCTCGCGGACAGACCTACCTTGTCCTCTGACGGGGACCACGTGTCGAAAAGCTTCTGGAGCTCGGGGTAGTGAGGATGAAGGAATTTGAGAGGTTTAGGAACGGATGTCATGGAAGACGTCGACGTTCTTATGAGTACACGCAGAGTCTCGAGGGCGGGCCTATAGAGCTCAGTGTTGGGTTCCTGATCAAGGTATATGTGCAAGGGACGCAGACTACGGAAGGTGACGACGTACCTTCAATCTCTCGATCAACATCTCAAGCTCAGACTTGAGCTGAGCATCTTCTTCTGACTGTGATATACATCATCAGTACTTGGCACGTTGATCACGCTCGTCTGACGCACCAACTCCTCCTCCTCGTCCTTCTTGTCACCATTGGCTTTAGACGTGCCAGCTTTCTTCTCTGCAGCTGTCTTCTCTTCCTCTTCCTTCTTCTTCTTGGGGTCTTCTGAGGGGACCTTTATTTCTGCGGTGGGGCGCTCCGCCATGTTGGACGTCACGAAAGATCTATGGTGAGGACGCGCGTCGCATGAGTTGACCAAAAGCGGTTGTTTGGCAAAGCCTTCCGTTCCAAACAACCGCCGTTGTTCGTCCTTACATGGACACGGACTGGATAGCTTGAACACTCGCGATCGACTTGTTGTAACCAAGATGGCCGTATGTTTTCTTACATTATCGTGCACGCATCTTCATAAGACTTGTTCTACAGAGAAAAACTAGACGGGGGCAAAGAAGTTCTGATCGCAAGGCAGCCGGGCAGGCTGAATATCGGGATCGAGGCATGCTCGAACAGGCAGACATGCACAATGAACGATTCACGACGTACTACCGGACGCAGAAAATAATTCCGGACGGCGAATGGGACACCTTCATGGACTCGTTACGCCGGCCGCTTCCAACCACGTTCCGGATAGCTGGCAGTAGACAGTACGGCTTGTCACCCTTCACGGAGGAACGACCTGTGCTCACTGTGACACAAGGATAGCCCAGACCCTTGGAAATACGATCAAGGATACCTACATTCCCTTACTGCACAACGTCACCTTCGAAGGCGAGGTTATCCCCCCTCCCGCTCAAATCCCATGGTGAGTTCCAGCTACGTACATCGAGAGCTTGCACGTACGGAATAAACAGGTACCCTGACGGGCTTGCATGGCAATTAAATGTATCCAAAAAGGTTTTGAGGACATCTCCCGAGTTCAAGAAGTTTCACTCATTTTTGGTGCACGAAACCGAAGTGGTCGGTTTTTCTGTTAATTAGCCTGACAAGCAAACTTATACATCGTAAAGGGAAATATATCTCGGCAAGAAGCCGTGAGCATGTTGCCACCGCTGTTGCTCGACGTCCAGCCTCATCACAAGGTCAGTGCATACTCGACTCACATTACAGTCCTCCGAAATATTCTCGCCATGCATAGGTCATGGATATGTGCGCAGCACCGGGATCCAAGGTAATCCATCAACTACTCGATCAGTTCGCATATTCAATTTCGATACAAGACAGCTCAGCTACTCGAGGCGTTGCACGCAAACGATACTGCCACGGAGACCTCGACACCCCCCGGTCTCCTCATCGCCAACGACAGCGATTCCAGACGCTCCCATCTTCTCATTCACCAGTCTGCCCGCCTCCCAAGTCCCTCTTTCATGGTCACCAACCTGGACGCGTCGATTTATCCAGTCCTTCGATCGACGACAGCTGAAAAACGTCGTTCGGTCAAAAATACGCCAAGCCAACTCTTATTCGACCGTATCCTCTGCGACGTGCCGTGCAGCGGAGACGGCACGCTTCGAAAGAACGTCGGCATCTGGAAGCGCTGGCAACCCTTGGATGGAAACGGTTTACATGGGTTCGTGTCGCCAAAGGCACCCTTCTGAACTTCATCTCTGATGACGTTCTCCAAGGCTTCAGGTTCGTATCCTTCAACGCGCTATGCGCATGCTCGAACCGGATGGCCGCATCGTCTACTCCACTTGTTCACTGAACCCCGTCGAAAACGAAGCCGTCATCGCCGCTGCTCTGAATTCTCATCCAGGTGAGGATGCTTGGGATGCTCATCATGACCTTTTTTCCCATGATTCTTCTTTCCGTCAACAGAGTTCGAGTTGATAGATGTATCATCTCAATTGCCCGAGTTGGTTCGTCGACCCGGGATCATGAACTGGTTGCCGACAGTCGATCGATCGATCGATACATCGCACCCCTCCTGGGAAGCTTACATACAAAGCATCCCGGAAGACAAGCGCGCCGAGTCGAAAATGTTCGAGACCCACTGGCCGCCAAGTAACGCTGGTGCAATGCACCTCGAGCGCTGGTACGTGGATGTCCCACTGATCGCGTGTATGTCGACCGTGACGCATTTGCACGACCCAGTATACGCATCTACCCGCACCTCCAAGACACGGGTGGTTTTTTTGTCGCAGTTTTGGAACGCAAGGAGAGCCATAGACCGTCCAAGAGTAAACAAGCAGGGTAAGACTTTGCTAATATGGGCATCTTGGCGTGTACTTACTCATCCCAAGCAAACGCGTGGCCGAGGAGGCTGACATGACCGTTCCGAGGGGCAAAAAGCTCAAACTGGACTCTTTGGACGAGCCCGAAGAGGTGCCAAGTGCGAGCACGTCTGCTGAACTTACCACTGCCGTGGACGACGGCACCATGATCGTCGAGGATGAACCGCCCACTGAGAAATCTCACACCGCGCCCACAGCCCACACAAAACCGACGAGAGTCGCTGACCCCTCTTTCAAAGAGATGCCTTACACCTTTTTATCGCCCGACGACCCCGTACTCGTGATCTGCATGTATGTAAAACCATTCCCCTCTGCCTCCCGTTGGAACGCACGCTAACAAAACCACACCGACAGGCAACAGCTCCACCTCACCTCCGACTTCCCCTCATCCAACATACTCGTCCGCAACCCCGAAGGCGACGCCGTCCGCTCGTTCTACCTCGTCAACGACCTCGTCAAGTCCGTCCTCGCCCACAACGACTACACCCGCATGCGTCTCATGACGTCCGGCACCAAGGTCGTCACCAAGCAAGAAGCCGGGCGGGGGATGGACGCCCACTTTCGCATCCTCGGCGAAGGGCTGCCCGTCGTGTTGCCGTACATCGACCCCACGACGATCATGACGGGAGATTTCGCGACGCTGAGGGTGTTGTTGCAGACGTATTATCCGCTGTGTGCGTCTCTGCAGGAGCCGTTTAGGTCAGCGATCGAGGCGAGAGGTGAGCCGTGTTCGAGATGCGCTCTCTTTTTTTCGGTGCGTGTTCGGGAGGCAGCGCTGAGCATCCCCCTTCACAGGTTCTGGAAGTCACGTCGTACGTTTCCCGGCCTCGCAGTCTACTGACACGACGTGAGCGTAATCATCCGTATCGCCCCTGGATGCGAACTCAATGCATATGCTAGTCTCTCGCGCGATCTCGTCTTGCCACTCTGGAAATCCAACGTCTCTGTCACCCTCATGATCGACAAGAAAGCAAAGAGGTGCGTTTTACTGGTCCGTTTGGTTGTGCGCCGTTCACATCTGGTCATCACATAGTGCGCTCAGTCTACGTCTCTTTGGGGAGGATGTGACGGTCGCTGCTCGCGAAACTGGCAAAAAGAAAAGGCTCGCAGCCTCGGCAACTCAATCCAACGAGCCCGAGTCGAGGCCTGAACACGACGATAAGGATGGAGATAGTGACGATGATGAAAACGACGACATGGATGTAGAGGAAGAACAATAGCAGATGGATGTGTATGAACGTACTATGTAGACAGCGACTATGTATGCAGCAAGGGTGTTCCAAAATACAAAGCGATATGACAGATGCAACCGAGATGAAGGGAGACGTTCACAACGAGGATATCATCGACTGTACCCAGGCATTGCTCTCTATACGTGGCCGGAAGGCGTCCACACATCGACGGAGCTCCTCGAGCTGTGTGTCCGCAGAGACGTCCTCCATGACGACATCTTCGCCATCTGTACCCGAGGTCGACTCTGCCCACGTTCGGAGGAGCTCTTCGACAATCTGGATCCCTTCCTCCATTACCTCGTTCGAGTGCTGGGGCTCGGGATGTTGGCCCACGGCAAAGTCCTCGAGCTCGTCCGCCTTGCGTTTCGCCAGCTGTAACGTGCACGTGAACGATGCATTCCAGAGAGGTAAAAAAACTCAAACCCACCTTGACGACATTTTCTGGAAAGTTGGCCAGTTGGGCGACGTGGATACCGAAGCTTTGGTCCGACACGCCTGACATCCCAAGTTAGCATGTATGCAGGGACGAAAGCGAGTAGGATGTTTGCGTACCGGGTTGGACCTTATACAAGAGCGTGATGTCCCGTTCCTGCGATCCTTCTTCTTGTCCGATGTGTGCGACGACGTGCAAATTCTTCACGTGGGGGATTTCTTGGTCGAGCGCCGTGAGCTCGTGGAAGTGCGTTGCGAAAAGACAGAGCGCCCGGACGTTCGAAGCGATGTGTCTAGCAACGAATGAGGATCAGCGTGTCATAAAAGTCGATACGGGAGGAACTTACTCTGAGATTGCCCATGCAAGCCCGAAACCATCGTAGGTCGAAGTCCCTTTGATTTAATTATCAGCGCATAAGACCACACACCGGACGCGCAACACTCTCACCTCTTCCGAGTTCATCGATGATGATCAACGAGTCCTTTGACGCGGACTGCAACATGTCAATCCCCAGTGAGAGGCGAACGAAGAAAATGACACACCCTGAGAATCGACGCGGTTTCGAGCATTTCAGCCATAAACGTTGACACGCCCTTGAGCTGCGAGTCACCCGCGCCGACACGGCACAGGATGGAATCGAATATAGGGAGAGTAGCCGAGGAGCAAGGAACAAAACACCCGGTCTGAGCCATAAGAGCTATCACACCGACCTATAAGCACTTAGTCTGCCTGAACTCGGTGTCTCGAAAGTATTGTCATCACCTGTCGGATGTACGTGCTCTTTCCACCCATATTAGGTCCCGCTATAATAGCAATCACGACAATCAGTAGCACTCGTAAAACAGAGGGGGAGTCATACTGATGATCTGGAATTCGCCCTCTCCTTTCACCATTTCAACGTCGTTGGGAATGAAGCTAATTTCGTCTTGAACCTCTAGGCAAGGATGCCGTGCATCTTTCAATACAAGACTGCTCTCACCTTGATGTCGGATTTAGTTTCAGCGATCAACGGAGAAATGATCGGTAACTCACCCTTCTCCGAGACGTTAGGCTTGACATATGGTTCTGGGGCGTTCACCGAGACGTGTGCAAAGCTATAAGCATGGAAAAGTTAGGGCAAGCCCGAGGAGAGTACCGAGGACGAACCTAATGATGACATCTAGGTGGGCAAGGACATGATCCAATTTCTCCAGAACCGGTGTATATGTCGCTATACAATGCGTTGGCCACATCGCTGTTTGTAACACTAGACACTCACATGCAATGTTCACAACCTCTTTCACCAGGCCCGACTGCGTACGCTGATATTCTTCGTTTGTCTCTTGATAATCTGTCGCGAGACTCTTCAACGTCTTGGTCGTAAAGTACACTCCAGATTTGATCGTTCCGAGCTCGATGTATTTCTTGCTCTTGGCGATGGTTTTTGCATCCTAGCTCCCCAAGCGAGGGGGTACAACATCAGTATAATCAATGAACAGCGGGGGAAAACATACATTCTTGGTCAGCCTGAAGCAATACCCATATGTTGCGGAGTTTTCCAAGTGCAGTTTCTTGTCAAGGTCGAACCCAAGATCCTTACCGGCGGCACGATGTTCGGCGTCCAGCCCGTCCCTTGCCTGGTGAAGTGCCAGCCGATCAATTGTTATTTTTAGCTGAGCATCAAACTCCCAGACAACCCACCTCCATGAGTTTAGCGGCCAGCCTCTGCAAGCCCTCGTCGTACTCTGGTTTGATAGTGTACGTATGGGTGTCGAGAGAAGCGAGGTCGAGGGTAGTCTCCACCATATCAGAATATTTCGAGAGGCTATCCGAGAGGGTCTACCGAAATATGATTGAGTCTGCATGCATGACTGCGACAGGAATAAGACATGCCTTGAACGGTGTTAGGTATACCTCGTCTACGAGCTTTCTGTGTGCCTCGCGTTCGTACTGGATACCCTCGAGCGTTTCAACGAGACCCGGCATCTGGTTGCGATCATTATTAGGTAGAGGGACGAACATGTTGTGATGAGGGTCACCTTCAATACCACTTGATACACTCGAACGACATCCTCGAGGGAGGCGACGCCTTTCTTGAACCGTTTACTTAACCGGTGAAGATCAGGCATTAGTTTGAGGTAGTCATCCTGGCGTCGGTTCAGAGTGATGAGGCTGCGCGTGAGGGAGAGCAATGTTCATTACCTGTAGAGCGTGTCTTGTCGAAGGATCGTCTACAAAGGTTTCCACCAGGTCTTGTCGTTTCCCTGGGGAGAATAAATAAGCATGAGGAACAACATTCATAGTGCATGGGATGAATTCAGACTCACGTATCTCGTGCAAGTTGACCAGGGGCTGTTTCAACCAAGTTGCAAGCAGCCTGGTACCCTGCGCGGTCTTGCATTTGTTCAAAAGGCCCAACAGTGTGGACGACTTGTTGAGGCTACCCTGCAGATGCGTCAGTCGATGAGAGTACGCTGCTTGTTGAGACTGACCCCTCCTTCGAAATCGACCAATGCGAGTGCCCTCACAGAACTGGCATCGAGACGCATATATTGAGCGAGATCGTGCGTTCTGAGTTTGTATGCGCCGTGGTTTGCAGGATCCGAAAGAAGAGAGAGGTATATAACGAGCGCAGCTAGGGCACCTGGGGCAGGGACGGCTGTTTTCAAATGGCAGCATCAGCATAACGCGATACGGAAGAGGAGGAAGGCGGACTGGTGGTTTGTGCATCTTCTGTTTCGTCGGTTCCGGTTAGTTTTTTGATGTCTTCTAGTATGTTTTTAGTCGTAAACTCGCCTGTACACACGCGGTCAGAAGAGGGAAGCAAGGAAGACAAGCACGCACTAGGTTTTCGTTCCGTGATGACGACCCCGCATCGCTCGAGGACAGCTTTGAGCTTGTTGAGATCGAAATCACGGTCGGTGGTGCCAGAAGCAGTGCCTGTGGGTATGATGGCTTCCTTGACGGAAAGCTGTATGATGAGAGACTGTGCGACGAGTGAGCTTGAGTCGCGACGCGTAGACAGGGGCGCACTTCTGTATTCGAAAAGAGGTCATTGTCTACGAATTCGGCTGCACCAATTTCGCGAACGCTCGTGTCAGCATAGGCGATGCTAACGGTCTTTGTCTTTGCCTTTTCGCCGCTGGCGGCAGAGGCGATCTTGATTGCAATGACGATGGGTGCGGAGAGGACGTCCGAGTTTGCAAAGAGGAGGTCCTCGACTGCTTGGAGGTTTCCCGGGGATGCCTGCTGGACGTGTGAGCGCGCGCAAGGAGAATGACGCGTGGCTTGCCTCTTTCTGGAGCACAAACTTGGACGCCTTTCGCCCCTGACCAGGTGCGGGTGCCCAAATCTCGACTCTGAGCTGCTTGACGGTGAGTGCCTCGCGCAGGAACGTGTGTCCGAGGGTGTAGTTGAGCGTGACGCTGGGTAGACCGGCCGTCTTCCCGCCCGCGCCGAGATACTTGAGGACCGAGTTTGTGCGGAAGACGTGCGACGCGACGAAGAGCGCGTCTGGTCCGTGCACGGAGTAAAAGTCGGTGCGGTCAAAGAGGCGGACGGTGCCGTCCTCTGTGGGACTCTTTTTGGGGAGACGCGCAAAGAACGCGACGAATCCGGGGTCGATCTCGTCGCCGTCCTTTTCTTTTTCTTTGCCGTACATGACTGACATACTCGACGCGGTGTGACATGCGTGACACGTTACACGTCTCCCATGGTCGAGCTCGTCGATGCCCCGGTCGGTCTCGCCGCTGTCCACGTGAACGGCGCCGACGCCACATCCCGCGCCTTCCTCGACTGGCTCATCGCCCCGCACCTTGTCCTCCCCCCGCACGCCACATTCCGCGACGTCCTCGACACCTCCGCCGCCATCTCCCGCG
>JBBPSA010000290.1:0-11800 GCA_038093355.1 Boletus calvinii | reverse complement strand
ACTGATGATCCTCGTTCCATCCCATGTCACAGCAACTCTGTGCACACCGAGACCCTCGTGCTCCATTGGTGTTCCCTCTTGCTCTTTCTTTTCCAAATGCCATACTCTGACGGGCCCGTCATCGGAGCAGAAGACAACTCGCCGTCCGTCAGGGTGATATGCGAGCATCCGGATATACCCATCTGGTACTGAGATCACCTGATGTGGCTTAGGTTGATCGCTCTCAGACGTTGTGACGCTTGACATGATGGTGGTGTGGCAGTTGGTCACAAGCTAGGTATCGGGTGCGTGGAGAAAAGGGCGGACGGAGCGAGGACGGCGAAGACGTTGCGAACCTCTATATATATATTGCCACGACCCTCGTGGTAAACATGAGGCAATGCACAATGCAGCGCGCTTCCTGTAACACCCAATCTCGATGTCAGTGCTACGACGCTGGCACGATCATGATTCATGAATATTACAGATTTGCTTAATGAAATCGTGATATTGAACGATTTGCAAACCGCAAATAACTCCGCGGTGAGCTTGTATGCATTCTTCCAGAACGTTGCCAACTATGTCTGTTAGCCTTGTAAACCTAGTTTCGACTCAGATGACCATATCCACCATATCTTGTATTCCAACCCCAGTCCTGAGCATACTGCAGCAGGGAGAAGCACGGGACACGACCCGAGGCTGCGCTTGAATCCGCCGTAGTTCATCAAGTAGGTTATTGTCGCTCATGGTCCTCTACGATCTTCCCAAACATCTCGGCGCGCGCGAGATGAGCGTCATTTCCAGGGCCGGGCCAACGCAAGGACGGTGCGAACCGAGGTGAACAGAGGCTACCGACACCTAGGCGGCTAGGGTTTTCTGTGAAGAAAGTACCAACATCACCTCGCGGACCCGTTGAGGGTGGACGACCTGTCTTGTGTGTCATTTTAGAGGATCTGGCACTTGTCGTTAGTGCATGATGCAATTGAAATAGAACGTTAGTTAGGACCTTTTCATGTCCGCGAGATTGGGAAGACCCCGTCGCCACATTGACGCAACATATTCAACGATCTTGGGTGTGGTCGACGGAACATTGGCAAAATGGAAGAATAAAGTCAAGTCAATAAAAGGATCCCGAAGTGAAGCCGAAGGGTGAGACTGGAACGTAGTCGAAGGATGTGCCACCGTTCCTAATCAATCCGGCATACATGACTATGCCATCGACAGAAGCGCAGGTCCCGCTTCAGACGTCAAGATGGAGGGATCTGCTCCGAGAATATTTCTTTTGCAACTATTATCTAGGTTACTGCATATAGCAATACTTTCACACACTGAACCTCGGCTACTTCCATCGCTCAATCGGAGTCCGAGGCTCCAATGTACTCCCACACGACGCATATCATATGCGTAGTGGTCTACTGATTGAACAGATGTTTTAAATGACTCACGAAGCATCTCAACGATTTTTCGCTTGATTATATCGATCTTGTGGGTCTCTACAGGCACCAATGGATACAACACGAAGGGCTGACGTCCAGTAATGGGGGTCAGTCCCCGACTCGAATCTCCTGGATTAGAGGGATAGTGGATCAAGTAATCATAAAAAGACGTACTAACGTCGAGTTCCAATCAACAACATCCTTCCAGTCCAGTCAATAGAGCGTTCTGTACATGAAGGGATGAAGTCAAGAGGGAGATGAAGCCCCTATGAAGGCGCGAGATCAACCTTTCATTGATGATTATACATCGACGATGGCCGGGATGAATATGCGCATGCTCGCGAACTGCTCCCGACATAGTGCGGCGTTTCGAAGTTAGTAAGACCTACCCGTTAGACTCGGAGTATGGATACTGTACACTCGGTGAGTGTCATTACCAGACTTGGGTCGCATTCATTTGGTTTGTGGAGGGACCCGAGTAGTCTCCATTCTGTACGACCGATCGGAGTTAGCAACGCTCGCCTGTGAGATGGGGAGACAAATTAGTAGGTGTGCTACAGAGGTACGTGTGATGAATGTCATAACCCGACTCTCGACGGAATCCAGGGAGTAAATATACCTGTGTATGAATCCCACGAATGAATCGTTTGATCGAATGAGCTATAGAAGAGCTTGCTGCCGTCGAGTGATCACCGCGGACACGATATCCAACTTTTGCGGCCTTGTAGCGGACCAAGGACGACTGTGCTATTCCCGACCTCAAACACCCAGACACCATCCTCGGTGTCACACATGAGGTTGCGCCGGTCGGGAGGGACAGAAAATACTTAAGCTTCGCTGCCGACCTTGACCGAATTTTTGACTTGTCTTCCACCGTGTAAATATCCACGATCCGACAAGAGGGAAGGTGCGGAATAGGTTGAGCCTCACGACCTAAGTACAAGGAGCATTCATTACGGGACCGAAAAAAAAAGCACCAAGCAATTACAATAATACAACTGAGATGGATCTCCACTGCAGTCGGCCGTCATGTCAATGATCAAGCTGTCTCGTCGAGCCGGGCGACCAGCTTCTTTCCACTGACGAGGTTGTTCTTCAGTCTCTCCACCCCACTAGCAATGCTATTCAATCCACCTGGTAAGACCTCAACTTGGTTCGGCTGATAAGAACGCAAGTGAGTAATTCGCCGTAAATGAGCGACTCATTAAAAAAAGGTACGTACAACGATGTCGCCAGCCTCCAACAATGATGGCAAGTTCTGTGCCAATGCACGACCGATCGCCCTGTTGGCGGGCACATGCACATTTCCGAACACGCCTACCACTTTCTTGGTGCTTCCAGGTGTCTGCTGGATCGAAGATTTGACGACGACAATGATGTGTCCTCCTTCCGCGAGGGTGTCGTATCCGAGTTGTTGAGTTTCCGCTGCCGAGACCGCATCATAGACCAGAGAGATTGGCTTTGTGGTGATGCAGGCGATTTCAGAGGTAAAAGAAGACGAGGGGGTGTTACGATCAATGATGTGGGTCGCGCCGAGAGATTCGAGGAGGTCGGCGTTTCGCAACGATGCGGTAGTTATAATGGGAGAAAAGCCAGACAGTTTGGCGAATTGGATGGCTAGTTGAAAGCAATGATCGATCACGTTAGGATTGGTAGGATGTGGTGGGGTTGTGAGTCGTGACGCACCGTATTGTCCGACAGAGCTTGCACCTCCGAAGATTAAAGCTGGTTGACCTGCATAGTGGCCGCGGCCACTATCCCAAGGCGCCTTCAATCCAATTCCGATGGGGGACGGAGAGTAGAGGGGGATGGTTGTAGTACTAACACCAACCGAGAGCGAGGCTGCCTGCTCGAAAGTGATATTTTCTGGGAGCTATGGACGACACAAATGTTGTAATTAACGGGTTTAGATCCAAGAAACATCCCTCTCACCCTATTAACGATCTCAGCGGGTGCAAGGACATACTCCTGGAAAACTCCGTAATGACCTGACAAGCCTTGGTGGAATCTAAAAAAAGGTAAGAAATAACGACGTCGATCAGCGCAGCCGACGTACACTTTGTCACCTTTCTTGAATTGTGTCACACCTTCTCCCACGGCCTCAACTCGCCCAGCAGCGTCTCTGCCCAACACAGTGGGGAACTCCGTCACCATGACGGCGTAAGCTTGGGTAGATTGGATCCTCCAGTCTATAGGGTTTAGTCCCACAGCAACCTCCTTGACCAGGATCTCTCCTGGTCCCGGAGTAGGTATGGCTTTGGTGCCTACTTCAAATGCACCGAATTTTTCTTTGAGGAAGAGGGCGCGAGAGGTCGACATGAATGGAGATGATAAACGGTTCTTCGGTGCTGGAAGGAATGCTTGAGGACAGTTGTATGGTAGTTGCGTACCCACTTTTATTGCGGGCTTATCATTTGTCTCTCTCAGCCTCGAAGGCACGGGTTGGTAAACCTACTTCGCCATCAATTGCGCCGTATCGTCATATTGCGGTCCCCTCGGGACGGTGACTAAACTTGTATAGAGAACAGCCAAATACGAGTGCTGTCAGTGTCATATGAGAGAGAGGGTAGTTCCCATCTCGTACCACGTGAAGCTTGGTCTAGATTGGACATAAGAAGCTTCTAAGCTTGCATCGGGCGAGGTCGCCAAAGGAGTGCTGGCGAAATTGCAATATCTGTCAGCGTGTAGTAAGCAACATCATGACGGAAGGTTGACGCCTGGCTTCAAGTTCCCACGATAGGACGGACTCGGACAAGAACGACCGCTCAGACAATGGCATGCTGACGCCGCCCGACGAGACGCAAGCTCACTCAACACGGAAAATAGAAATGAAAAGATGTGAGTGCAACCAGGACTAGGTCCTTACTTCCAACATCTCACATATGATCGGCATTGATCGCGTCGGGATCTGCAAACAAGGGACGGGGGATGCACTCCGGGCCGTTACAGGGTGTTCATGGACGCATCAGCACCTTTAAAGTTCCTTGAGACCGATTGTTTCCTGGAGATTTGCTTTCCTTGGCTCATCTGCACCCAGTAGCTGATGATGGCGTCTTGAATGTCATAGCAGTGTATTTATCAAATGTTCAGTACTGGACGTCCTCGCATCGCCGATGTTACAAACCGATCGTGCCATTGAAAACGGATTCGAAATATGGTGGTATCAAACTTGAGTTTTCTTAGATGCTGATGGCCTGTATGATTTTCTTCAGATGTTCGGCGGGCCACTTGACTTGAACGGCGGCTATTTACAACGGGCAATTGTATACACGCAACGGCGGATTTGGTTCCGAAACGGAACTAATCGCGTGAGTTCAGGTTCGAATACCCATCATCAAATTACGCTAGTAGCGACTTAGTGGCTGGCTGTCGACGGCGGGAGGTTCAATTGACGAAACCGTGTACAGCACGCTCTTTTGGAGCCACGAAGACGATTGTCACAAGCGATCCCACTGGCACAGTCTGGCAGGTTCCAAAATACTATACAATTTCGGACAAGAATACATGACCTTAACAACATCCGTTCAACTATGCATCGAAAGCATACAGAAGGGCCAGTCTGCACCGTCATCCATGACATTATTACCATTCTTGATTAGAGATTACCCGTAACTCGTCCGGGTGCGATTTCCAGTTAAATTTCACCATCCTGCTGGGCCAGAGATATAGCCAATGGCATTTGGACACCAAGGTCAAGTTCACCGTCGACCATTGGGGCCATGACTGACGCCGGTTTCCGCACAATCCGTTCGGCCTTGTCCGTCATTGCGAATTCGAACTTGCCCACCAGGATCGACAGGAATGCTTGGATCTCGAGGAGGCTGTAGCTTTCCATTAGCGGTACTCTTTGTTACGAAACAAAATATAGAATCGTACGCAAAGCGCCATCCCAGGCAGGCCCGAGTGCCACTGAGAAAGGTCATCCTGGTACGATGGTGAGTATCTAGGTAAATGTTTCAGAGCGCTGAGTGAGGAGACGCACAAATGTGAATAGACGCCAATTCCAGGCAACGTCCTGTCACTCATCGCGCCATTCAACCACCGATCTGGTTTGAACTCGTGTGCATCCTCTCCCCATAGGTCCTTGTAACTGCGACACCACGTACAGTTACCCATCTGAAATGTGCTCGTTGTCGCGACAGAACTCACCGATTGTATGCGGCGATAGATATTACGATTTCGGTACCTTTTGGAACGAGTACTTCGTTGATCATTTCTCCGGATTCCGTGAGAATTGGCTTAGAAAGTGGAAGCATGTCATCTTGACGAGCCACTCGAAAGACTTGGGGTGCTACCGGGTGTAGTCGTAGTCCTTCCTGTAAAGGGATGAATCGAGACGGCGCATGCCAAGGGTATACCAATACCTTGATCACAGCATTCAAGTAAGGCATAGCATCTACATCTTGAACACCGAGCTGTGAATCGCCGCGTGCATAGACACTAGCCTCTGCCTTCCTTATCTCCTCTCGTAGCCTGGACTGGACTTTGGGGTTTCGCGCGAGCTCCAGCAGGATAAACGACATGGTGGTTGAGGTAGTTTCGTGACCTGCGATTAAAAGCGTGCTGTACACGACGTACTCATGATGGGAAAAGGGAGAGAATGTTTGAGAAAACCCACCGCATCTGTGACAACAGTTCTTCGTCGGTCAACTTCATCTTCGCATTTGCATCCATATTGGCCTTGACTACAAGAAAGTCACTACGACTGACCAGCGAGTGAGCATCACAAGGGTAACACACCGAGTAGGGTAAATATATCCTGATTACCCTTTCCTTGTAAGAGAGCGGCCGCCTTCTCGCGCACCAATTCCTTCGCGACACCAGTGGCCATGGTTTTTACATCACGCGCGCGTGCAAATCGCGGGCCTGGACCATTGTCTACTATCCATTGGAGTATCCACATTGGGATATGCTTCGATGCCGCTTGCATGAAAATTTGCTTTGCCGGAGGCAGGCCGAAAACATCGGCGCTGGAACGAGGTTATGCGATAGCCCTAACAAGATTAGGGAAGAGCTGACAGATAATTATTGTATTTCTTCGCTAGGGGATGTGTATCATCTTGGATGGTCCCGAACTGGACGTCAAATGCAGCTGTTGAGATGGCGCGCGATTTAAACTCATGGTTAGGAAAAGAAAAATAACCATACCATGACCGATTGCATCCAAAGCTCCGCGTGAAAGCCAGGCCAGAACATTGATGACAACACTTTGACCGTCACTATTTCCAATGGTTTCCAACCATTTTATACTTATAGAATCAGCGCAATCCTTGAAGATGGGAAAGTATGCTTTGGACTCTTTCGGCCCAAACCCGGGAAGCATTATACTCCTCTGTCGCCTATGGTCCTCGCCTACTATGGGGTTATTTCAAACGAAATTTCGGAAGGCTGAGAACGACCTTCAGCCCAGGTGATCCCCGTCCCATTCATCGTCCGGGAAATGACACGGAGGTTTGGCAGCTTCGAATAGCTGTATGACGATGTGCTCAATGTCTTCTGCAGAGCTTTCGGGTCTGAGACCAGGAGCCTATCCTCCTGAGTTTTTTTGAGTCGTCAAGGATGGCACTGATGCGAGATAGTAGAGTGAATAGACTTACCCCGAGGACACTCTTGAACCGAACAACGTTGCCATACTGACTCTGCCATGCAAAGTCTGTTTCTCCAACTGGACGCTGGAGTAGCTCAAGCAAGTTGCCTGAACAATGGCGAGGAAGTATTTAATGGGCGAGAACGAGGGAATGACTCTACCGAAGATGAAAGAGGGCGACTTAGGCCCACGGATCATGGACAAAGATAGACGAGTAAAACGCTTGTACAGCGCGCGAAGGAGAATGAAGGCGGTTAGCCCCCCAATCGCATAAGAAGAGATCATAGTACAGGGAAATCGCGATAGACAATGACCTTGTAAAGAGTGCCTTTATGAATGCCTCGATACCCCGATACGTTTCGAGACCTGCTGGAACCTCACCACGTCGTGTAACTTCGTTTGGTTTCGTATCGCCGTCGTATCAACCCGTATCATTCCCCTTTGTTTCATCGAAGTTTGATGTTTGTCAACAGACCTCAGTGTGGCTCCAATGAAGGAGTCGACTTCGGACATCCGAGTCATTCCCGCGCTTCCTCATTGGTATGACAAGGCCAGCATGACCAACAGTCCCGAGCTGACTCACCTCAAATTTCTCCTAGGTTTCAGGCAGCGGGAAGAATATCATTGGTTCAATGGAGTTGCCTCTGCATCGTTGGTCTGCGAAACATGGAATGCCGAGTTGATGACGAGAGAGCAGACAGCTAATGCGCTTGCCCGAAAGACCGAAACCGGGACCCTGTGGCGTGGTTCGGCAAGTATGTACGATCCCCGTTTCAATTCCTCCTTGTCCAGGTGACCGCGGATATCTCCAGCGATCCCTGCTCTAAATTTATAGCTTGGATCCAATGTCAGTTTACGCTCCGGTTCTTACGGATAAAATGGCCATTATTCTTGGATGATATGATTCCTCAACTCGTGTCCAATGACTCACGATAACGATAATCACCGCGGTTTCGCACTGCGTCATATTTACCGCAAATATTCACTTTTGTGGTGAACGAATCATACCAGCTCGGATCGTGACCAGAATGTGGTTGTGCTCGATCGCCATGCATTCCATTCCGAGCCCAAGTAGAGTGGTTGTACCATTCATCGTTCGCGAAGCGGAGCGAAAAAAAAAAAGGATCCGAGCTAAGTCGTCTTGTTCAAGCCTACCGTATCTATTCCGAAATGGTCATGTACCTGCGCCCATAACCAGACCCACCTGTGCTATTAATGGGTCGGTGATCGGTTATTGACATTTGGGTATTCGTCGGCCTAGTAGAACTCGATGATGGACAGTGAATACCTTGAGTGACAAGTGGCAACTGGCATCGGCATTCCCCGGAGAAGCGCATGAGCTCAAAAACCACTGGCCTCTTTCCTCTTCCTCCGCGGCCTTTCACGATAACCCTCCTCGAGGCAACAGTATCGTTACGTCGTCTGAGCTCTGTCTAGTTCGTGACCACTAATCGCTCCCACCATACTTCTGGAAAGAGAGTGGCATGCTCCCACTGCTTTCTTGCAATGTCCCTGGTGCCACAGCTCTGATTGGTTCGAATCCACTCACACCTAGTTTTCTGACGAAAATCGTTTATTCTAATTTTCAGACACTTCCTCCAGGGCTTCACATCCGACATTGAAGCCCCATGAGCCAGTGCCTCAGTGTGTGACTCCAATAAGCCCCTCAAGTATTGACCCCTCCCGGCTACTGGACGGAACCATAGCCTGCAGGACAGTTCTCCAACGCGATCGGCGCAGAACCACTCCACATATAACAAACCCTTGCAGGTATGCATTCCCCGGTACACGGCGCTCCAACCACAGAACTTTTCCCTTGGTACGTGTTGAATGTCTATCACACAACCGAGTCAGCTTTTTCTCTTTGAAAGTCGAGGTACGAATCATTTCTAATCACCTGAACGAGTGTGGAATTATACTCCATTTCTGCAGCGCGAAGAGGGATCAGCAGGTGAGTTTGACAGTTGCGGAGTCTACAAGGTAAGTGGACTACTCACGTTCAGTCACGAGGTGCCACCATGTCGCATTCAGTGGGTCGTTTGCACCCCACGTAATGTTTCTGCCGTAGGTTTCGCGAGTGCTATACTCCAACACGTAAGTCGGTCCATATTCGGTCTGGTTGTCGAGTGCCGGGAATTCGTTGACGGCGCTCATCCACCTGAAAGCGTCCGAGATGATAAGTCGGCTGAGAAAACAGCAGGAATGCCAACTGAAGTATATGCATCCAGAACATCAAACGTCCGAGACAGCGATATCAGCCATGGTCGAGCACTTATTTCAAAGGCGTAAACCTACCGTGGAATCTACTTCATACATGCGGAAACCAGAGTTGAGGTTCGTCAAGGGCGTCAATGAAGGCCCAATCTTCCCTCGGCTCGTAAGTCCGATTTGGCGTGATTGAATCATTGCAAGACATACCCAGGACACCTAAGGGCTGTATCACTGCTTATGACTGCCGTTGTTAGCATAGAATATCTACAAGGTACGATAAGGCCAATGCGTGAGATACAGCTCTTCAGCGTACCGAAAGTTCGTCTTCGTGTGTGTGACCCTGGAAGATGTCTATAGAAGTCAACTTGAATGATATCCGTACTCATGATCTGTGCTGCACACATACTGGCGATGACATGGGGTGAGTAGCGATCCACGCTGTCGAGAGATCTTCAGTCAGAATAAACCAGGAAGAACGAGCCTATGCAAATAATCACATCTGGTAAACTGTCGACGCCCGTAAGGATACACGCAGTTGAGATCATCCTTGGAAACTTACAGAGATTGGTAGTATTGGATTGCGATGCCGTTCCATCCCATCCTGCCAACACATGACCGACGATCCACGCTGGGTACGAAGTCAAGTTACGTGAATGTATGTTAAGCCAGGAGAACCCACCTCTATCGCCTACATCCTCTGCATCCTGCAATTCATCCGTCAACCACCTCAAAAGGCCAAACGTATCGGGGTCTGTAGAATTTATATACCCAAAGTAGTTGTCTCATGTACCCTGTTGAGATTTAGAGGTGTCTCAGCAACGCACGCATCCTCGAACGTGCGAGGGTGGACTCACACATATCTGTATCGATGGAGATGATGGGAAGACCGTCAGGCCGCTTGACAGTGTATGCAGCATAGTGCGTGCGTGCAAACTCGACGAATTCCTCGGGTAACCAACCTTCGTAGTTCCACATGGACGAGATGTGTTCGTACAGCCTACAGAATCGACAATCAGGCCAATCCCACGCCGACACCGGAGCGCTGCAATCATACGGACCAATTGAATTGCTGTCCAAGATATCCTCCCATCGTATAGGCTATCATCTGGAACTGGACCTATCGAAACGATCATAAGTACCGGTGGTGTAGTAAGAACAAGGCGTACATACATAGGTGTCGTGGTTTCCCACTGTTGCGTACACAGGAGCGGGTCCAAGGAATTTCTTCAGCAAGTCGTACACGATGACCTGTCAAATGTTCGTATCTCACCCTGCTCATTATTCCTTTGTAGTGTCTACTTGCCTCGGCATACTCGACGTAAGCTCTAAGACGTCAGCTGCGTCAGTCTAGCCCAGTCATAATTGGGGTGACGCACCTAGAATATTGATTGTCGCTATCATGCGCCGTCTAGTCACCCGTAAAGATCGAAAAGTTGAATCCCGTCCCTTCAGTCCCAGTGAGCTCTTGGATAGCCGGCATGGCAGAGAGCATCAACGAGAGCGGGGTGTCGCTGTCGCGTCCCACATCTTAGTGAATCCGCGGAAAGCAGTGTACAGAAACTTACCAGTGGTAAGCGCCATAGCGTGAAGCAGGGAGCAAGACCCGATCAGGAGTGTGTGAGTTGTAGGCGTTGTCGCGATAACACAGGCCCTGAGAACAGTTCGCCTCGGTTCCTGTCGCGTATCCTAAAGATGGATACGACACGTGGTGAGCTTCCAGACCGATATTGGGACCCAACGGAAAAGAGCATACGCACGTGGATCAATATGAATGTCCGAGACATGCAGAACCTTGAGGCGTTCACCGCTCGGTTGCTTTGGTGGTGGAAGCGGGTTGGGTTTCGGTTTCGCAAACCAGCTCGTCAGGTTGAGCGGCACCGTGGGTGGGATCGGGCACAGACTGCTAAATTTGGAGCACAGATTCTTGTATCCCACGAGTCAAGTCTATAAGTCAGCCACGATCGCGTTCCTCGCTCACCTGTCCATCATATCCTCCCACATTGGCCATCGAAACCACTCGTGTAAATACGGAGCCGAGGGCGAGTACGCTGTGTTCGCTGTAGCAAGTTGAAGAGCAGTTGAAGTACTCGCAGACGGCCTCGGCGAGGAGCGGACCCTGCTCTGGCGCGGCCATGACGAGAAATTTAGCGATCTCAAGCGAAGCTTGACATTGTGCACACTTGTTGCCTCCAAAGGCTGGATTGGATGCGATCGCTGCAATTTGTGCAATGGCTGAGCTAAGAAGCTCAGACGGTGTAGACGCGAGAGGAAGTGGGTGCGGGTCAACAGTGTCGTTCTTGTCACGTGGGAGTCATGAAATGACGAATTACATAGTAACAAAGACTGCCTACCTTGGGGAAACTGGCAGGATCCGTCAGCATCTCGGGGAAGACAGTGTTCTGTGGAAATGGTTTAGTACCGAAAACAGGAAATGATCGACTCTGGATGCATACCGTGACAGGATCCGTGATCACAGGCTGGGGTTGTGCTGAAGTTGCAGTCGGGTCATTCCAGTACGCCGCATACACGAAAGTAGGGAATGCCCCAGGCGCAATATATGCGGTGGGCGGCGCATCCCCAGCGGTCG
>JBBPSA010000289.1:0-11804 GCA_038093355.1 Boletus calvinii | reverse complement strand
CGCAGTCACGATGCTGCTGTTGTCCAGAACGCGGCCGAGCATGTGGAAGAGTGCCGCGATCGATAGGACAATGCTGGAAGCAAAGATCGAGAGTAACATTCTCCGCTGACGTCTTGGCAGTTTAACCCTCCAGAGCATGCGCAAAGGGAGTACCACAAGTATCCCGACTGAAACACAATCCGCTGTTGTGAAGTAAATAAATAAGTGCATCAGTCACTCTGGCGACGGTCCTCAGGAAAATACAGGAACTCGCTCACATGTAATTTCGAATATCAGTATTGGTGACATCACTGTACAAATTGGGTCGATTGACTGATGGACCCAGCCTGGGTTTGAAGCACACTGCCAAACCTTCGCCGAGACAAGTATTGACCAGCACACTACAAAGAACGTCGCACAGAAGCAAGCGAATCGATGCAGGGGGGAGCCTGGCTGGATGATACGGATAATTGAAAACAGGATGCTCAAATGCACCGCACTAGATGGCAACACGTGAAACCGCAACATTACAATTGAGGGCTTATTTCTTACATACCTGATCGAGCAGGTGAACCCTACGGTGTGAAACCAGAAACCTATTATTGACACCAAGCCACCTGGTGAGCACCACAACATCGTCAGGCAATAGTACAGTAGACGTAACTCGAATGTAGACCCACTTGAACCCGAGCACATCCATCGCCCAACTAGCGAAACAAGGCACGCGAGAAACGACACAGCTGCCCATGCATCCTCCCACCAAAAACGACCAATTTTAAGACGGAAGCAAATCCGCCATATCGTGCAAATGAGTCCCAGTGCTTGTAGCACACTTGTAACCACTGCCACAGAAACACCCGGTGAACATTTAACTAGATAACATAGTTTTGCTGAAGAATACCTACCTCGGCCGGGAAAGAATGTTGCAGAATCTGGATCCGGCATCGGACTCAGACTGTCTTTGAAATGTGGGGAAATCAGAGATATGCGCATATCCGAGTCAGCTTATGAGATACGGCGCATTATTTTCTGATCAGGGGTCCACGTCAGAGGGGAGAGCGTTCATGGTGGTACATGTGATCCGAATGATCTTAGATTGTGTGAACAGGAACCATGACGTATTCTCTGCCGTTGTATGCGCAGGCGAGTTGGTTGTGAGAGCGCACAGGGTAGTATTTGTTCCTCAGGGTACGCCCCTTAAGCAGGCTAGCCTGAGATTGCCAGACCCAGTAACATCGCCGCAAGCTTCCATCCTCACTGCCCCAGACGCCGTCTTCCTCGAATCTGCCTACCCATTTCGAGTGCCCTCTTGCCCTCCAACCACAGCATCGCTTCTGCGTATTTCAGGATGTCACGATAGCTCCCGAATTAGATTCATGCATTCACACCTTGATAAGTCCTTGGAACGGTTCTCGGCATTCCATGACATCCATCGTCTTTCGCGAAGGTGAACCTAAAGTCATTCGTAATCTCCTCCCGACCCGTTATTACATCAACGACGTTTGCTTGGACCCGAACGTGCTGCGTTTCCATGATGCGGAATTTGGGCAAACCTGCGTTTAGCGCGAAAGATAGAGAGGAATACACACTTACAACAACAGCAGGAAGCTCGCCCAGGTCACTGGTATTCAAGATTTGGGACTCCAAGCGGAGAATCGAGCCGATATTCACCGGTTTTCGGAAAGATATGTTATCTGGCGAGAGGAACGATACGTGCGACCTAGTAAAGACGCACGAGTTCGCAAAACCGAGCTGTATTCATATATATTAGGAAGTTACGGAGGTACCTAGTTTGATTTACATACCTCGTAAGCAAGACGCATCAGGTATCCTTATTTGACATGATCAATATTTTAATCGAAGAGTGAAGAGAAGATGCACTTGCCTCCAAAGACCTTCTGATGAACACTTGAATAACGTCAGCTAGACGTCATAACTTAACACAATTGATGTTATTTTGACTTACTTGCGCTCTTGCGGGAACATGAGCATGGTCTTCTCAAGTTTAGTATTCCCCATCCACACTTTATTACTTTGCGGTCCGAAGGTGTCTTCTTGGCCATAATTCAAGAAGGTCTGATGGAGTTCCGCAGCTTCTTCTGAGCTCGGGGGAACGCGCGAGAGCGACTGGAGCTCTAGAGATCGTCTCCGGTTCTGGGCGTCTTACGTGGGTCTGGTAAGTGCACAGGTCACAGGACTCCACAGGGTGTTGCAACCGACTCTTTCCCATGGAATAAAGTGCTTGTTCCTCTGCGGTTTGGATGACCAAAGGGTTGACTGGGTGTGCCTTATGCGTGCGAGCATCTCTGCATACCATTGAGAAGCGCCCTAAATGGACAAGCCATGATCGTAAGTGTTGATAAGCATAGGCACTACAAAATACTTACCAAGCATCAAGGTTTCCCCTTCGCCGTCAGGCTCAAGTGCCTCCATCTTAACAGCTACCTCCATTGAGCTTTTCCCCGTGTAAACGACCTGTCCGCTCAAGCGGATATCCCGCACAGGGTAGAGCGATGCCAGCATGTCTAATCTATGGGTGATACAATGACTGGTTTGTTCCTGCGCGAAGGAGATATATACATGCCTATCCACCGAAGCTGTCACGACGTAAAAACCCCTCTCGGAGATGCGACCAAGGGTCTCTACGTCTGGTCCGAGCATATGCTTGTACGATATCGAACCAGCCAAAGAATCCAAGTGTTCCATCAGCATGCCGGTACGAAGACCTCCATATGCATTGGTATATTGCTCGAAGAGTTCAGGGGATGATTTGAAAGAGAGGATGATCTGGGTATATGTGTCATGCATGTTGCGCGGAGGTAGTGATTCTTGGGACGGTGTTGGGATTGTATGGTCAATGGGTTCCGCAGCAGAGGATGAATTCAGGAGGGTCTCCGACCAGAGCATGCTCTTCCTCAGTGGGATAATGCTACATGAGACTTAGCTCGAGAATCTATGCGAATAAGACGTGCTGATCCCTACTTGCGGTAAGCTGGATTCGACCTTGCTCCTGGCAGAGGGGGTCAACTCGGCGTGAATTCCAATACATAGCAACTTGTTGACTTACGGACGGCCTTGAGCAGTGTGTCCATGGTTTTGACATCTTGCGTTTCGGAGGTTGCTTTGCCCTCTGTTAATTGTGTATCGACACTTTCAACACTCGGGGAATACGACAGATAGCGGGTTGTTCCTCCTGATGGAACCACTTGCACAGTTTTGCACCGAATGCCCGCAGTGGGCAGACCGAGATAACAAGGGACCAGAACTTGGTGACTTGAGCGCTCACGCGTACCACGTAGTAGAGTCGAGTAAAGCCAAGACATCCGGTGGGTCGTAACAGTTGAATTATAACGCTGAGCAAACAAACAAAGTTCGAAATGGAGACCGGTGCGGCGCTGTCAGCGACAACTTGAAGCTGTCTTGTGGTACTTACACCATCGTTCTCTTCAAGATACACTCCAAGAAGCTACATTTGGGTCAGCCGCTTTCGTTCGCTTCCGGAGTCCACTTCTACAACAAAAGTCAAAGTCCGCGAACTGGGCCTAGAAGTTTGCAGTTGCGCAGCTATACCCTCAATGTCGACATTGGCCCACACTAGTCGTTCTCAACGGCGCCATTTGAATGCCACGGGCGTGGGTGCTATATAGCCGTTTCACAGCGAGTGGGTCCGAATTACACCCTTGGACTCCTACCACACGCAGTACCAGTCACAATGGGTGTGGTCTATTCATTCCTCCGGGAGTCATTCCCACCTGCACCTCACTTCACAGCAGAGTCCGTTCCAGACTTGTCGGGAAAAGTTGCGCTTATCACTGGAGCAAATGCTGGGATCGGTAAAGAGACTGCGAGGGTCAGTCACTAGACTTTCATCATCCACGCTCGTGTTTATGCCAATTTTTGTGCCAGGTCTTGCTCACCAAGAACGCCAAAGTGTGGATTGCGTGTCGCGACGTATCCAAGGGGGAGGCAACTCTGAAGGAGTTGAAGGAGCTCACTGGGCAAGATGCCCACCTCCTCAAACTCGACCTGGCAAACTTGAGGTCGGTCAAACTATCTGTGGAAGAGTTCTTGAGGTACAAGCAAACGTGCTCTTGATTATTCGGATAAGGACACTGATCTTCTCTCGACAGACGTGAAAGCCAACTTCATATCCTCTTCAACAATGCGTATGTACACGATTACTAGTCACCCCTTTCTCGATTGGCTCACTGGTGCACAGTGGCGTCATGCACCCACCAGTTGATAAGGTGACAGACGATGGATATGACCTGCAATTTGGAACGAACGTTCTCGGTCACTTCTACCTGACGAAGCTGCTGTTACCCATTCTCATATCCACCGCTAAATCATCGCCCGAAGGAACCGTCCGCGTCGTGAACACGGCCTCGCTAGGACACTGGTTTGGCAGCCTCCAATTTGACACTTTCATGGATGGTCCGAAAAGGAGGGCCAAGCGCACATTCTGGTTGTATGGGCAGAGCAAGACGGTGGGTTGTGCTTTGACATACCTGCATTACTGTACACATATCTATCCTTTCATCATACATAGGGTAACATCGTTTTCTCCGCTGAACTACACAGAAGGTATCACGATCAAGGCATTGTCTCGACTGCTCTTCATCCGGGTTTGTCTTTCCCTCCCCTGTCATTCCCCGCAGTCTCATGGATACATCTTTTCACCAGGCGTAATCAATACTGAGCTCACACGTTATTATGGTAGCTTCTTGCAGCAAATCGGGGTACGCCTTTGTTTCGTCGCATAAATTGCTTTTGTACAACACACTGGCGGTGAGGTGCTGATTTCTGACCCTAGACTTATTTCTTGTGGAATGCTTCGTATGGTGCCCTCACTCAACTCTATGCAGGCACTGCTCTGGACGCTAGAACGCTTGGCGGACAGGTGAGTCGGGTCCCCTCGGTCAGTTTTCGAACCACGAATTGAGATATTATCGCTGTTTTATGTAGTATCTCGTTCCATGGGCGCGGGTCGGTACACCGCGCGCCGATACACAAGACCCCCAGCTTGGCAAAGAGCTCTGGGCGTGGTTGGAGGAACAGGTGGCAAAGCTGTAATTACAGTCTGACTTGGAATTGTAAACTATTGTTACAGTATCATGTTGTCAGTCGTTCTCAATGAGTGTAACAAGTACAGAATAATATATCACCTCCCAGGGCGATGTTCAGAGTAATGTAACCTATCCCTATCCAGTGCAGTCATGCGAACGAGAGTTGCAGCCGCTGCAAGCTCTGGAGGCCAGTTCAGATTCGAAAACTTAAGAGACAATCGATTGTTTCTCCTCATCCATGCTGGCACTAGTCTCGCTGTCAGAGATGGATTGGACGCCGCACAATCTCATGTCCTCCGTGGAGATGATAATTGTGCTAGATGTTGGTATTCCGTCGTTCAGGGGTTTGCATTTCTCCTGATCTTCGCTGTCTGTGGAGGACAGCCATGCCGTGAATAGAACTGTCTCCACAGAACATACCGACGGGGGACGTTTCGGTATCTCTGAGGAAGGCTGGGGCTGGTGAAGAGCTGGGTACGATGGTGGTTCCAGACGGTCGTCGGCGAACACTTGTTTAATGCCAACTTCACCGCTCGGACCATTTAGGAATGTGTCATATGCAAAGCCAGAGGCTTGAAGCTTTTGTTCGACGACCACTGCGATCGTCGCGGTTAGTGTGATCAGTCACGCTAGCAAATGCATTCACTCACGGAAATGTGCAAGCCCTTTGCCAAAGTTGAGTCGGCAAATGACGGAAAAAATGCACGTGATGACGAGTAAGATATCCGCCATAGTGGTCACGCAAGAGAAGGTGCGCCACGACACGTATTCGTACCGGAAGAGAGCACTTCCGAACCAAAGACCAGAGATGACTAGCAGACAAATGCTCAAGAAAGCATACACCAGAAATAGAAGACGCTTCTCCTTGGAGATGGAGTATGTGCCCTAAAAGATGAACCAGATCTGTCTCAACATCGCGAACGTGAGCAGGAGGATTTGCAGACTGACCAGTACCAACCACGGCAAGATAATCTAAGCCAGCTGTGAGTCGCTTTGGGTCTCGAGGCCTACTCAACACTTACAATGACCACGATATAAAACCCAGCATCGTACAGGATGTTCCTGGTGTAGTACGAAGCCATCGTATCACTTTTTCGTTTATCGTACCAAACTGCCGCTGCGGCTATGGTGAAGAAGGTCGTGAATTGCATGAACACCCGCATCCAAAGCCTCCACTGTTGTGTTGGAATGTTAATAAAGTACGTGAATACGACCAGGTTGATCGCACCTTTAACATCCGGTTGATAACAGGAGGCGAGCCAACACTGGAGAGAGTCGCCTTGGAGTATAACTACGCATCTCATACTCAACCGCGAGCATGGGTGAATTGAATATTCCCGCACCTTTACCAACTTAATGGCGAAAAGAATCATGGCGAAAAGAGCGACAATACTACAGCCCAGAGTCTGACATATGGATGGGCCATGTGAGGAGGATCACCATCAGAACCAAAGAAAATGTAACCGACCACACAAAACATGTTATATTGCCACGACCCCCCTAGGATATCAAATGTCCCACAAACCCCGTTGACGATTATCTCATCGTATGTATGTTTCGCTGAGATATCTCTAGCGATGCGATAAGAGATCCAGCCCGTATTCACTAGCTGGGCAGCGAGTACGACGATGCTAGAGGGGATATTAAGTACGCCTATGATAGGCTACGGTGGAAATACGTACAGATGTGGAATAGATTCATCCATGAGCTGAAAACCAACGATCAGTCTGGATACACAGCCCAAGGTGGATGCCTACAGCGATCAGGGAAATCACAACAAGCCAACTCTCCAAGGTGAGATAGACAACTTCCTCGCTCTTAGAATCGCGAAGGCTATCAATCTATTAGGTTCTGCAAGTTGGCACAGCTAACCCCGGCACTTACTAGTTTTCTAGCCAAGTCAGTCCTTCCGCACATTGCATACTGAGAGTGCTTGTAGGTGCGGAGACAGTCGAACCGTTGTAGACGATATGACATGTTGTACCATGCACAGTTGGAATTCCAGAACAGATTTCCAGGACACCATGTTGGACAACGGTGAAACCTCTCTCGACACCGGCGGCGTTAATAGCACTTGTCACAAGGATACGGCTTCGTGTATAACTTGATAGAATCATGGTGTGTAGAGTTGCTTGTGCGGCATAGTTTGCCAGCACGAACAAGAAGAAAGCTATCGTTATTCGTGACCGTGTTGCCCTTGCATACTAGGATATGAGTGACGAATGAGTTCGGGTAGGAACCACTGGCAAAAGATCAAGAGACTTACCCATGCCTTGAGTGCTGTACGGAACCTGATTGGCATATTCACGGACCGGCCGAGAGAAGAAATTGATAAAAGAAAAAAGCACGAGCCGGTCGTGAAGATGAAGAAACGAAGGGTAGTGCCAGCCAAGGACCAGCCGAAGGTATCAGGAGGGGGGATATAAAGGAGGTAAAACTGATTATCCGTCTCAGGCTCAAGTTCTAAAACAATTGATCGTCCCGATTCATCCGTGGAGACTCTAATGGGAATCGTTTGTCAATTCGCTGATCGTTTGATCAAACGAAAGTGATCGTCATCGGATTAAGGGCGACTTTCGGCACGGACTTGGCAGGGTCAAAGGAAAGCCGCAAACCGACTCAAATCCTTAGAGCTTGTCATTTCAACTTGAATTGTCCAAGTCGTACCTGGGAGAAATCAGCGTGTCAATAACTCTGGCGCTCGCCAGACCCTTCGCACTTGAAAATTGTACGGTTGCAAATGCTGTGGGTGACGGGAAGGTCGGAGACTGTCGGAGTCAATACGGGCATCAGCATCATGATTGCAATCATTCTCAGGCTGAGGCTGTGAAGTGTTGCAGTCAAGTTGCGGTGCGTCTCCCATGCCACCGCATTCTCAGCATGAGGTACAAGGGGGCACCTGCCTCTCCAGGATGTTGCTTATCTTGCTTCTCTTTGATCAAAAGTCATGCAGCTACCCTTCAAAAATGGGAGAGCTTTAAATTCCAGGGATCGACGAGTGGACTGCATTGGATCCTCCTTAGCCCGTGTTTCTACTCGAGGGCAGTATGCATACATTGCAAGCAATAAACCGGGGTTAAAGACTAATTAAGGCGAGGGCGTAGATAAAGGTAAAGTCAAAAAGCCCTGGTAAGGCTGGGCATTCTTCGGGATCGTGGTGTGAGGGAATTCACAGCCATCTTTGCCTTGAATACATGCGGCGAGGGCATAGCCGGCACTCTGACCCTCGAAATAGGCTCCCTGCAAGAAGCCTGACATGTACATACGTCAGCAGACACTTCGAAGCGAGCCTGAACGAACGACGAACCAAAGTACTTGACGCTGGTAGCTTCGCCAGCGAACCAGAGGTGGTTGTTGAGCGTCGCCTTCAAGTTTTCCGATTGTGCTGGGACATAAGACGGTCCCCAATTCGAGTACGAACCACGGAACAACGGGTTCGAATGCCAAGTTGGCATGTGAATATCAATAGGTTCAGGCACAGTGATGTTGGGATACATCGCCCTGAGGACCCCCATGACTTCTGACTGGACTTGGTCGAGAGTGAGCTGCTCGACGTAGAGAGACCAATCCCCCTGGAGCAGTATAAACGCGACGTTCGCCGTATCTCGCGATTTACTTACAGTAACTGTGACAAATATTATGCCGGAATCTGGAAAGAATCCGATGTGGTCCAGGCTCTGCCAGACGGGATACTTTCCTCTTTGCTTCGCTGCATACAGTCCCATCTAATACGACATGGATATGAGATATTCGTTCTGGTATGGTAAGACTTACCTCCGAAGGGAACCAGAAAGTCTCGTTAAATTGAAGGAAAATCTTTGTGTAGGTGGCCTATGGCGTGGTAAACACGCACATCCAAATCGAAACCCAAAGCACGACTGACCATTTCGATGCTGTTGATGGCCTCGGATTTCCAATCAGGGAAGGGAGGTTGAAAGACAACATCACTATTTTGCAACACGCCTACGCTAAACGTGCACAAGACATGATCAGCAGTGATAGTCATACCACCGGTTGTGTGCACCGTGACGCCGTCCTCGCCATACTCGACGAGGTTGACAGTCTGGTTATAGATGACCTGTTGTGGCTGTAGAAATTCCGCCGCTTCTGCCTGAGCAATGTACCTGTACCCTCGAGGGTCGATGCACATCTGATTCATATCGGAGAACCCTCCAGATTCCGGGACATATGTGAAATTATTATTCTAGTAAAAGTGAGGGCGAAAACCAGAATGTACCAATGAAGAGCTTACCCACGAAGAAGCGAGCCACGAAGTTTGAGAGGGTGACTAAAGACGGCTCAAAATGGTGTTCAAGGTTTCACAACATATAACGTACCTGTGCGTCTATATAACAAGTAATCAAAGAAATCAGCAATCGGAAGCGCAGGAATGAACTAGATATAACTTGCATTCCTGGCAAATGTGTCAGCCAAGCCCAGCATACAAGAAGACCGATGCTCACAAAGTCGATCTGATAGTAGTCACTGGCGACTTCTTGTGGTGTCTTTGGGCTGATGCCCATTAAACCGTACGCTGATCTCAGACTTAGGTCAACAGCGCCGTCTTGTAATTGCTGGCCTAGCCCACCACCATCAGTGGCATTCGAGGGAGAAAGAAGATTTCGACATACCTGCGAGAACGACAGCCTGAGCAAAGTTATCAACCGCGTCATTGAACACGTCGGTATAGTTGTTATAGCCACTGTCGTCGTAAGTAGCTGCGAGCCATGAGCACACACGACACAAGATAAAACGATACACGTACTAACGCTTCCGTACATGTCGTTGAAGACGGTAGTCAGGTTGTGTTTGAGTGCCAATTCCCAGATGGGATTCGCAGTGCCATTGCCTTCCTGCGTTCCCTGGACCCAGTTGGGACCCATCTCAACGACTACTTGCCTGCCCGGTACACCAAACGGCTTGGGTATCATACGACCACCCAGCTCGGTTCTGGCATCAAGGATGAGAAAGTCATCAATTCCTTGTTCGTGAAGCGTTCGAGCAGCAATGACGCCCGTCATGCCACCACCGAGGATAAGGACAGTGGTGCATTTGGACGCGGCGGACGACGTGTTGGCATTCTGGGCGAGCACACCTGAGAGGGCGGAAGCCAGCCCAAGTAGAACAAAACCGCACGACCGTCTGGGGATAATCATGTCAGAGAGGAGAAGAAAGGAGACCCTTGAAGAACAAAAGTAGCAAACCAGTTTTTAAAAAAGCTTGAGAGAAACGGATCAGGAACAGCGTCTCACCATGCGATGTGTGCACCATACTATAAATTTCTAGGCAGTGAGTCCGAGTATCCCCTTTGAAGAGATATCGAGGTGACCAGCTGGGCCAATGATGTTTTGCCTCAGGTTTGGGCAGTATAACGGCTCTTACCCATACTACGAAAGCCCAAGACATGGTCGGGTTGAGACTCGGATACGTGTTGCCATCTCGTTGTCACGCTTTCTTGAAAATGGTCGTGTGATGCTGAAACATGAAAGCAAGCGTGTCACCGCATGGTCGTGGGAGTGCCAGGCTCCGAAACATATTTTGTGCCAACGAGGAATGCGGCCATTTGCGGTAGTACTTTAACTTGAACTAGATGAACTCTTCCGAACGCACTGAGCGGTTGAGACTCTAGTCTGGTGGCTTTCTAGCTTCACTGACCGAGTCACTGCGCGCGAGACTCTTCAACGGGGTGGTAGCACACGGTCGGAGGTGAATGGCAATTCATTCCGTAAGCTCAAGCACTCAAGTCCGGCCCGGGTCACCATCGGGCCCCTAGTCAGACCCAAGAGTCGAGATGAGGAAAGTCATTCAGCACCCTTCACTACTAGGCCAGTGCCATTTTTGTGAAAAGTTGAACATCTAGCAACGTCAACTCGATCGATGGGCTCCAACAGTCACTTCTAGGCGCTATTTAAAAACAGTAATCGTGATCTTGACACACCATTGACCCAAACACACCGCTTAATCTGCCCTCGGTTGGAAGCTCACCAGAGCATACCTGGACGACGAACGAAGCTCAGCTTACCTCCGATCATGACTGGGATCGCGAGACCAACTTACTTTCCGCTTACCCTCCATTTCTCACCCCTGTCATCCAGCTCATCCGCGATCTCTTGCGGAATGCCGACTGCAACATCAGCCTTGTTGGTACGGAGGCTCAGCAAGGGGAAAGCGCCAGCCAGTGGGCCTGTCGACAGTCAATTCAGATCATGTCCACGTGTGAATCGTCGGCTCAGCGCTTACCGAGCGCCGTGGTAAACGATGTGGAGACGGGCCACTTGACATCTCCAGCGAGTCTGCAGCGTTCATTGGCTGAGCGTTATCTCCGCACAACCAAAGCAATCAAGCATACTTGCGATAGCTTGGTGACAACCAAGCGTCAATTAATCTTGCATGAACGCGCAATAATCATAACACGCACTTGAGATCACCCTGGTAGTGGTAGATGAGGAAAATACGGAGTTCACGAGGAATGTACATGCCTTGAAAATGACAAGGTCGCTGTCATGTAGCCAACTCCATAGTGGGCTAGCCCTCTCCTTCATGTTCCAGTAAGGCCATGGTTCGGTCCAGAACTTGACCATTTCTTGCCCATTGACTTTCTGTCCATCGAGCTTTTTTAGATCTGTGCTCAAAACAAAGGTACCCTGTTCAAGGTACGACCGCCACCGTGTCACCATTTCTTGCAAATGAGTAGCCGACCTGGTGCCCGAAACTAATGGCTCTGGAAAGAATGTCGTCGAGAGAAGGGATGTAATGGTG
>JBBPSA010000288.1:0-11810 GCA_038093355.1 Boletus calvinii | reverse complement strand
CTGGCAGCTGCTTTGGCCTTTATATACTACTACAGTGTTTGTACATGTGTACACTAGATCTGGCGATGTAGATAAGAGGGAATACTGCCATTGGCTGGGAGTCAGGGTGAGTCATAGTGGAAGATAAGCACAGCCTTATGAAGCGGAGATTAACGGGGCTGTGTGTGTGAGTCATGCAGAATGAGTCATGCTTGGCGTGGAAAAAGGAAGCCAAGTTTAGACGTAAGGTGTTTGGAGAACGGTGCGAAGTGAGGGAAAAGCATTAAGGTAAGAAGTGTAGGAATACTTTGGTAGTAGAAAGGGGTAGAGGACTGTACCGTTCGTAACAGTAGTCACTAGTCCCCTTGAGGTAATGAAGGATGTGAATGAGTGTATCCCAGTGTTTCTTGCTAGGGTTTGCACTGAACTGGCTGAATTGGCTGGTGGCAGACATGGGATTGGGACAGAAGACAATGGCAAGCCATGTGACCCCACCAAGTACTTTGCTGCAGCAGTAGGGGTATTTTGCCATTTTCTGCTTCTCAATGTTGTCCTAAGGGCATCTTTGGACAGGACAATGCCTGATTTCATTGGTGTTACAACTGGTGTGCAACCATCCATCTGGTGTTATTTGAGTAGCATGTCAACATATTGGGACTGTAAGATGGTGACAGTGCAGCTCCTGTGGTTGTCTGTGAGTTTAAAGCCCATCAGCCAGTTGGGGTCTTCTTCTTTCATCTCAAAGAGGCTATGGACTTGGAGGACCTTGCAGATTTCTACAAGCATGATTTTTATGCCCACAATGGTGAGCACATTGTTGACATGGATTGCAGTGATGGAGTTGCCCATGATTGTGCAGCATGTGTATATAGCATAGTTGAACAGGAGATGGACAAAGCTATTGGTGGTAAGCTTCTGGTGCATATATTTATTCCATAGGTAGGCACTTTGCTTGATCCTGTAGAGGCCTTGTAATAGTTTTGTTACTTTGTCCATGCTGTCACTGAATCCCTCAGGTTGGTGCATATAGATCTTGTGGTCTATCTTGCTACTGTATGTAGGAACATGCCAGTGATGTTATCATGTGCATAGTACCATCCATGACTGCAGCATGGTGGAAAATGACATAAATTGAATTGAGGTGGACTGTGGGTGAGAAAGTGTCACTGTAGTCAAGGCCAGGGATCTGGGAGTATCCTTGTGTGATGAGGCAGACCTTGTAGCATAGGATTTCCTCATTTGGTCCATATTTGATAACATAGGTCCATCAGCAGCCTATAATCTTTTAATCTTTTGGTTTTTCAACTAATCTCCATGCTGCTCATTTCTTTGGCATCTCAATCTCCTTGTTTATCACCTTCCACCACTTATCAGCATCCAGGCCAAGTGGCATCCTGGACATTATAGGGGCTTTTGTGACCATGTGTAGCAATGTAGGCTGTCTGGGCAATCTCACCAATTCAGGTAGGCTTGACAATTATGTCAGGATTCATTTTCTGGTCCTTATGAGCTTTTCAGTCTGCTTTCACTTTTTCTTATTCCACCTTTTGTTTATCTGCTGCATCTTTTTTTCAGAAAGGATGAGTGACATATTTAGATTGGTGGAGTAGTGTCAAATCAGGTTGAGCTGATGTTGTGGGTTTCCACAGTAGAGTTGAGTCTTAGGAGTGTTGTCACTGTTCAGATTGGTAGTGTTATCAGCTGAAGTCACCCTCTCAATCTGAGCAGTGGTAGAGGGTGGTGCTAACACCCCCTTGCTTGAAAAGATAGTGGTGTGAGGCTCATCATGGCTAAAGACCTTCTTATAGGCAATGACATCCCATGAAGTTATGAATTTGTGTTTTGATGGTATCCATATCTTGTAGGCTTTGGAACCTCTCTTGAATCTGCATAATATGCTATCAATTAATTGAGCATCTATATAGTTTACAATGGTGTTCAGGGGGAATTCAGACATTGCATCATGAGCCAAAAATGTGAAGGGTGGCAGCACTGGGTTTCTTGCCATAAAAGGCTTCATTGGGCATAGTATGGGATAGCACTTTTGTTGGGCTGTGGTTGCATATATAGCTAGCATACTTGTATACCTCAGGTCAGAAGCCCTTTGAAAGTTTTGCATTCTCAAGCATGGTGAGGGCACTTTCATAGGTGGTTTAATTGAATCTTTTGGCCACACTGTTCTGCTGTGATGTATTTGGTGTGCTAAATTCATATTTAATGCTTTTTTTACAAAAATGCTTTTAGAGTTGTGCATTAATGAATTCCCCACCATTGTCAGATTATATGTAATCATCTATGATCACAAGTGTGTAGACATAGCCTCAGATGGAGGCATCAAAGGGGCCTTGAAGGTCCATATACAGTTACTTGATGCTTTTCATAGTGTTGTTTATGGTGGAATGGGAAAATGGTGCCTGATGGTGCTTTTCTTTTACACAGCCATTGCATAGAGAAAGATCTTCATTTCCATAGAGGTCCAAGCCAGTGATGAGATGGTAGTGGCTGAGGTAGCATAGGCTTTTGAGGCTGAGATGGCTGAAGCAGGCATGCCATAGGTCAAGGTTGGAATGTGATTATGCTGTGAATGCTATATCATGGCAGGTGATAGATGGCACAATAGCACTGTTAATTTTATATAAATTCCCATGGAGGCTGCCTTCTATAATGATTTTGCTGTTTGGTTTCTCAACCATGAGTTTACCACCAAATTTTGTGATCCCCATCCTCCTGCAATCCATCTGGCTTTCTGACATGAGGTTATCTTGGGCATTGTGGCAGTAGCTCACATTTATAAGCTTGGTTGTATGATCTGATCTATCCTTGACTAATACCATAACTAGTGTTTTAAAGTCTGGTCCAGTCCGGTTTTTTGCCTTATTCGAAAGGCAACTGGACTGCAATTGGTTCCTAAATAGAAAAGAACAGCTGCAACTAGCAACTGGACTGCAAAAAACTGGTTGCAACCAGTCTTTCAGAGGTGTAGGCTTACAAATCACGCTTAGGGATAGCATATGAAATGTAGTACTAACTCCTAGCTATATATCAATCCCTTGGTCTAAGGATTTGGACCACAGGGTCATAAGATATGATCATTTTTGAATGACATGTCATTTAGAGAAGGCTTTTGGTCATTATGGTCATAAAAATGTCAAAATAATATCTAAAATTATGGAAAAAATTAGGGGATCATTTCTATATATGGTATGTGGCTGTGACCGGTTGCAACTGCAGTTGCAGTGTCTCAAAAACCAGGCAACTGGCAACTGCAGTCCAATTGTAATCAGTTACAGTCCAGTCTAGTTGCCAGTCTTTTAACTGGTTCTAAACTGGACTCTAAAGCACTAACCATAATGAGAACTGTGCCAGTTCCTAGAACTTGTATTTCTGGACCATCCTTGACAATGCCCTTGATTGAGTCATTTATTGGAATAAATGTGATGAATGCCAAGTGTTTTATGCATGTTGATCTGCCATCAAGAATCCATCCAAAGCAGGAGCATGAGGGATTGTTCATTAGGTAGGCAGATAGGTCAGAGTCTAAGCATTTTGTGTTGAGTTTGCTCACATTATCAGCAACAGCTTGATTCATCTTCTTGCCAAATTTTGGCTTAGGCTTAGCATTACTTTTTGTTTTTGACTTTTTGACATCTTTTTCCTTGTTCCCTTTTGCACATCAGCAAACCACTTTGGGTTCTGTTGGGTCTGGTGAGTCCATTCAGTACTGGACAGCACTGGACAGACAAAGTGGTTTGCTAATGCATCTTTCATTTTCTGTCCTTTTTATATCTTTCACCTCCTTTCATAAAGCAGTATTTCTTTATATGGTCTCATTTATTGCAGTTTGTGCATTGGAGCTTGTTCCTGTCTCCTGACTGGCTTGCTTGAAAGCTGGATGTAGTAGCCTGACTCACACATACTCCTGACTCTTCTTAGATGCAGTATTCAACTTCAGCAAAAGTGTAGGGATCTGGGAGAGCAGCAAATATATAGTTCCAAGTCAATGGCATGGATATACAGAGAAAGCATGCAAATAGGTTATCTGTAATGTCGCAATGCATGAGGGTGAGGTCATGGCAATATCTTTTCATTTTCACAATATATTCTGTGACATCTTCACCATTGATATAGTGGATTGTCACAAGGGAGGTGATGATCAGTGTCCAGTCAGTTGCTGTAGTATCCAAATGGAGAACACATGCCTCATTTCACATTTCTGCAGCCATTTTTATATCCCCTAATTGGCCTACTACCTCCTCCATCCTATATATTGTCAGGACTGAGCACACAAACTGTAGAAAAGAGGATTGTTGCCTATAGAATACTCAGTAAGTCACTGAAGTAAAAATAAGGTACTTTGGTCCGATATAAGTACTGCTTATGTAAGCTAACTACCATAAATGGAATAATCCCAACATGAACATGTTGGCCTGTAGCCATTGTATATTCTTGTTCTTGTTCCATGTGATGTCCTTGGCAATAAAGTCATGGTCGAGGTAGATGTGTAGGTTTACAGCTTGTAGTGCATTCTCTACAATAGATATTCATGTGGCATAATTGATGCCACTGAGTGCTGGTTTGAGGCAGAATAGGTGGGCAAATTTTGATGGTTCAATAGACTTTTTCAGTGTGAAGTGGATCTTGTCTTCTTCACCTGATGTGTTTTTGTTGAATATCCCAAGGATAGTGAGTGAGTATGGCATAGATGGGCATGATGGTGCTCATGATGGTGCATGTGGTGAGGGTGTGTGTGAGCACTGTGCAGGATCCTATAGTGGATGCAGGTTTTGATTTCTGGGTGCCACTGTACTGATGCTCAGTAGGGGATATCATGATGGTCCTGGTATGCTGTCAGTGTGGCCTGTGGGAAAATGTCCCAGGAATGTGGCTGGGCACAGTTGTTCAATCATATGGTCAGTTGGGGCTGTGGTTCACCCATATGAGTTGCTGCCACCAGACATTGTTGCTTGTAGGTAAAAAACAGGGATTGAATGATGAATAGATTGTTCTGGATCATATTTGGTCTGTTGTGAGTGAGTGAGTGGTCTTGGTGAGTCTTGATGGTCATTCCTGCACTATGCAGAGCTCATAACCTGTTGAGCAGAGGCTGACCTGTAACAAGGAGTTATACTCCAGTCAATGTGGTACAAGACTGGAGGGAAAGTATAGGAGCAGTGCACATGTTGTATATGCATTGTCCATAAAAGGAAATGTAGTGTATGTAAAGTAACAAATCTAATGAAAAACTATACAAATGTTCTGATCTTCAACAATACATATGTAGATGCCAGTTATGCTAGTAATTCAACAGAGTGGATCATAAAGAGCAACAACAACATTATAAAAATCAATTCTCAACACTTTCTACTGTCAGTCATGTTTTCTCAGTCACCATCCATAATTTCTTGCCATCTCACATTGTCAGTTACCATTATTTTGATTGGTCAGATTAAATTAAAGGTTATAGTATCTGTAAATAATGTGTGAATACATAGCAGTGTATTGACTGCAGTGACAGACAGAATACATTGTTCCCTATCCTAGCAAGATAGTTTAATGCACCTGTATGACTAATATTTTGCCTGACAAATATGTATGTGTATGGTGATGTATTCTTTCTACAATTTTTTTGATGACCACCTCAAACCCTGAACTCAACACTGCCTTACTAGCAGACTTTTTGGGCAAATCCTCAGAATCCATGAAGGCCCACTTTAGTATAGCTTCCTGCTGATAATGATTGTACAATGTCACTTATATGATTTGTTTAAACTTACTGATGAAAGATGGTGCCCTGACACACTAAGTATGATGCGTGTGGGGAATAGAAATGCAGTGTTGAATACGGAGTTTTGTGAAACAGACAAGGGCCTTGGCTGCCGAACCCGTAGTACCTCATAGTACTCGAATTGATTCCACCGACTCACGTACATTGCGTTGGGCTGCGTGACAGGCTCTTCGGCCGACGATTGACAACCACTTGTCCACGTGATCCTGACCCATACCCGTTACATGATGCGACAAACACGAGTGTCACCGATCCCGAACGCTTCGAGCTGCTCTTGCGTCACCTCCCGTTCGTTGGCACACAGTTTCTCTCTTGATTCAATCGGGAACCAGTCTGCCATGAAATTGAGCAGCCCATAGTCGACGTTGGCTACGCACCTCGTAAGTAATGGAGGACGCAAGGCAAAAAAAGCCGTACTCACATGCGTTTGCTTGCAAGACCGTCGGTGCGCGACACACGGGGCAGTTTGACATGCGACGTTTCTGCATCTTGACGAGACACCTGGATTGATGGGACGTTATCATGGTGACGGTGTGGAGGGCAACGGTGGGCAGAAAAGCAATTACCTTACGCAGAAGAAATGACCACAGCAGAGTCTGACAGGCTTGAATGCGACAGAGGTGCAGATGAGGCACGCATAATCGTCAATGTGTGGTACGATGGGTAGAAGAACCTCGCCGATTGCTTGCACGAGAAGCCTTGGTAGAGAGTTCGAAGGATACGAAATCAACATGAGTTGACGTGAGAAAGTCGCGGATCTAGACGAGTCTCGTTCCAAGAGATAAGAGGGGACCGGAAGCATCGTACGTTTGGCATGCTTCTTGAGGATCTTTCGAGTCGCTTCCGAATTCGCAAGTTGGAACTGCATGCCAAAGTGAGGTGGTGTGATGAAGTGAGACAGCAACACATAGATACCTTCTTCACGTCCAGAATAAACAAGTTCAAGTTCAAAAATACGTCAAAGGCTTCCTTGCTTCCAGGAAGGACAAAAGATGTTTTCTTCTCCTGGACGAGCTCGTTGAATAACTTGAGAAGCTTCTCCACTTCTTCGATGGTTCTTTCGCCTCGGGTCGACTCTCTGACGCTTTCAAAGACTTGTGCTTCAGCATAGAGGCGGAAGATCTCGCGCCAGATGTACAGGTCTGATTTCCCCCCCGGGCGAGGGCGCAAGGACGTTGAATTATCAGCAGAGATTGAATAAGCTGTGAATGAATAGGGAGCTGATGCTGATGTTGGTCGAGCCGTCAAAGAAATCGACACAGCAAGCGTTGTAAGAGCCGAATGGAAGCCGTCCTTCAAAGTATCACAGTGGTCAGAGAGGGAAGACAAGGTAGACGTCAGGAGCTGAAAGAACGCCATGTCAGAAGGGAGGGGGATGATCAGATCGTGGAAATGGTCGCTGGACAACGAGGGTCAGTAACATATGCGCCCGACGCAATGCAGAAGCGTACGAGTGATCTAGCAAGCGCTTTTCGTCCTCGATCATGCTGGGAGGGTGAAATAGTGGCTGCGTGATACGATGGAGTGAATGTTCTGGAATGAGAAAATCGATATGATAGATAGGTTGCGTTATTGAAGGAGCGGTATTGTGAGGTATAGCCACGTCGGAGGGGCATCTCGATGACAGTCGAAGTCGAGGTTCGGGCACCGATGAGTTCAAGATGATCTCATAAACGATGATGTGAGTGTGTGATGCATCCGATACGCTCTCGGAGCCCCCAGCGTGGGTCTCATCTTGCTCCTCGAAATGTGTGAGACTATCCTCTGAATTTGTTTGCTCGAGCAAAGAGCGAAGAATGGAAGGACCAAGGCCCAAAGAGTCGAGCTCGGACGCGGTTTGGTTGATAAGCTGTTTAAGCTAGAAGTTGGGTGTTTCAGAGTCAGTAATTCGACCGAATCACCAGCAAGATTCGTCAAGATGCCCACCTTGCGGTATTCGAAGGCATTCCTTTTGAGTTCAGGCGGTAAGTCAACGAGCAACTGAGCGTAGGCTTTCGAAAAGTGCATTGCTTCACGACAAGGACCATCGTTGGTAGGGCCGGGTTTCAAAGGTAGGGGTTGGTTTCAAGTTGTTCGGACCGGCATGGGACGGAACACGCCTCCTTTTGTAATGGAGGCTGTCATGGTCCACTTGTGGCAGGAGCACGTGTGTCGCTTCGGCCGACAACATCACGCGACGCCGGCAACTTAAGAGTGTTATCATTGCAGTGACGAGACTCAGTGGGGGAATAGCGGAAGAGCGTACCCGTGGAACTGTGCAGGAGCCACTTTCCAGTGCAACGTGGGGTCAATTTATCTCAGTGGCAACGCGGCATGGTGGTTGTTAGGAACGGAAGGCTTTGTCAAACACGCCTATTTTGGCAAGTGCCAGGCACTGGCATGAGGACGTCGTTGTACTCGCGCGCCGGTTGTGACGGTCATGTCTGGACTCTGGGAATTCCTGGCATATGCACTGGACGATTCAGATCCTGAGCTTCCACCCGGTTCGCCTCCAACTTGTGAGTTTCTCTTTCTCGGCACCCTTGTCTCCGCATGCTCACGCCTCGCAAGTCAAGTTCGAAGGTCCTTGGTTCACGACACAAATACTGCTTGCTTCATCTATCGGATTTGTCTCGTTTCTGCTATTCTCCTATTGTCGGCCACGATGGCCACTGCTCTTCGCCCCTCGCACCAAGCTCAAAGGTATGTGCGCGACACCCGTTACATTTCCCAAACTCACTACCGTTGACAGGGTTTTCTCCTCATGAAGCTCACGCGCACTCCGCATTCTTTGGTTGGATCATACCGACGTTGAGGACATCCGAGTACACGATCCTGCAAATAGTTGGGTTGGATGCTGCAGTGGCAAGTCTGTTTCCCTACCCGCAATCAGACAGTCCCTTAGCTCTCATCCGCAGCTACTAGGGTTTTTCAAAATGTCTTTCTATCTATTCTCCTTATGCTCTCTCTTTGCCATCACAGTCTTGATGCCTATCAACTGGACGGTATGAGGTGGCACGTCACTCGACCTGGTATCCAACTCACTGTTATTAGCACAACATTGGAATTGGTGGCGGTTCGGACGACGACGACAGTGACTGGCCTCAGTTTTCTAGTGTCGACAAAAATCCTGCCGACCGTGACTGGCTTGACCTGATCAGCGATGCGAACTCTTATCTCACCGTACACTTCCTCTTCACGTATCTCTTTACTGGCCTCGCCCTTCGCTTCCTATACAAGAACTATCAGCGTTATATCCGTTCGCGCCAATTGTTCTCGCTAGAACTGGTGCATTCCATCCCCGGGCGGACCGTGATGATCACTTCCCTACCACTCCACTTGCGTTCGGAACGTGCGCTTGCGGAATACTTTGAGAACATCGGATTGAGCGTGGAGAGCGTGTCGGTTTGCAGAGAAGTTGGAACGCTGCAGGTTCTCTTGGATCAACGTACGAAAGCATTGTTCAAATTGGAGAAGGAGTGGACAAAGTACGTGGGCAACCCAAGTGTTGTAGAGTCCTACGACCCTTCGGAGAATGTGACCCCGCAGTCGGGTGACGCCGAACCATCCGTGTTGGAGGGTCAGCCGGCTAGACTTGTGGTCCCACATCGCAGACGTCCCACACTTCGTCCCAGATGGTTTTCCCCCAAAGTCGATGCACTAGAGTACCTCGAGGCCAAGTTCAAGGAAGCAGACGAAAAGGTAAAGAGGTGGCGGCGAATTGGAAAAAACAGGTCTACCCATGTTGCTTTTGTGACGTTTGAAAAAATGTCCAGCGCAGTAAGATCGTCGACTGATATCGTAGTTGTGTGTTAATCTTGCTTTCACCTAGCAAATTGCAGTGCAAGCGGCGCACTCGCCCGATCCATGGGAGACAAAGACCCACCCAGCGCCCGAACCACGGGACATTGTCTGGGCGAATATCGAGCATACTCCCGGCTCACTGCTTTGTCGAGAGCTCCTGGTGCTCGCCGCTGTCGGGTTGTTGATGTTCTTTTGGATATTCCCCATCACCGCTCTCGCCAGTTTGCTCAGTTACAAGGAAATCAAGAAAGTGATGCCCTGGCTGGGAAGAATAATTGACAGCAATGACAAAATTCGAGCCATTGTGCAAAACTCACTTCCTTCCGTTGCTATGATCACTCTCAATGCTCTGTTGCCCTTTATTCTGGAAGGTGAGGTTGGAAGAGAGGGGCATTCAACCATTCGTTGACCTTGCCTCGTAGGTTTGACATACGCCGAAGGCTATAAAGCTCGTAGTTTGGTCGAGTACTCAATGCTGCAGAAGTGAGTGCTACTGGCTACATGGGAGAGCAACCAAAGCTCATGTCAAATCAAGATACTTTCTCTTCCTGCTCATCAACGTGGTGTTCATTTTCCTCTTGGCTAGCACATATTGGCAACTTGTGAGAGACCTGGCGAACTCGCCTGCCAAGATTCCCGAAAAGCTGGCACAAGCATTGCAACAAGGACGAGCCAAGTAAGTCTGGAGAACTATGATTGTCTCCGTGGCCAATGTCGTTTTCAGGCACTTCTTCCTGTCCTACGTCGTCCTTCAAGGTCGCTTCTCATTTTGCGGCCATACGATTCACTGACGGTTGAACCAGGGTTTGGCATCATGCCTTTGCAATTACTTAACCTGGGGGTGTTGATTCCTCGCATGATATTCCGACTTTTTTGGACACGAACTCCCCGAGGTATGTACAGTTCATACTTTCTTCGTTCCACAGCTCCTAAAATCGTGTAGATTTCGCCGAGCTCAATGCTCCTCCAATGATTAATTATGGCATCGTATATCCCCAAGCAATCCTCATCTTCGTCATCACTATCCTATACAGCGTAGTACAACCACTCATCGTCATTTTCGGGGCTATCTACTTTGGGGTAGCATATATCGTCTACAAGTACAAGCTTTTATTCGGTAAGTCGATCTGTCCCGTTCCCAGGCATATCATCGGAGACAACCGCATTTGCAGTGTTCTACAAACCTTACGAATCGCAAGGTCAAGCTTGGCCGCTGACCTTTGCACGGCTGATTTGGGGAATTATCATCTTCCAAGTCTTTATGATTGGCATCCTCACCTTGCGGGAGTGCTATATCATGTCCTCTCTTCTCGTGCCCCTGGTCCTGGCGACTGCTGCATGGTCTTGGTATACTCACAACACCTTCCGACCACTGAGCAATGCGGTATGCCTGAGTTCCGTGTGCGAGGTAGAGAGGGGAGAAGAGGCCACGGATATCGTGAGGTTGAGAGAAGGACACCCGGTGACCTGGTCGCAGAGGTACGATGAAAGCTTATCGTTTTTCGAGTATTGACACGTCCCTGCAGCAACCTAAGCCGCAGGCGGTACGCACAAAACGACGAGACGTTGTACGTTGCTCCGGAGGATGAACGGACTGACTATGTGAGAGCTTATATTGTTCGACGTTTCATCTTCTGACTTTGGGTCGTAGTCACAACCGCCAATGGCAAACTGGTACAATGGCGTTTTGAAGTGAGTCATTTGGCGTCTTTGACTGGCGACTCGCATTGAATCGAGGTTTCAGCACCGGGAAACGACGCTACGGACATCCTGCGTTTACCGGTGTTCTCCCCGAGCCATGGCTCCCGCTGAAGAAGGGACAGACGCTTGTGAACGGCCACCGCAATGGTCTGATGCGGATTCCACTAGAGTCGACCCATGGAATCGTACTCAGTCTGCGCAACCGCTACAGCATGTTGCGGAAGAAGGTCACACGGCGGTCGCGAACCACTGCGAACGGCGACAGCAACGACGTGACTTCTCCACTCGAGGTGCACCCGCTCGTCTCTGACACGCCCGCCGCAAACCCCTGGGCAGAGGCCGACGCTGGTCCGTCGTCGCGTCCGCACAACCACCATTACCACCGTCTCAGCTACGATCCTGCGTCTGGCGTGATCATGCTACCCGAAGGGGACGACTGGCTCGTGGACGACGACGACGACGATTCGTCTGACGAGTATGGTAACACGACGCCGCCGTCGGGCGAAGCGACAAGTAACAATACGTCGCAGGAGGATCTCGGGCATCCCTCGTCCCCTTCTAC
>JBBPSA010000287.1:0-11826 GCA_038093355.1 Boletus calvinii | reverse complement strand
ACCGTGGCAGAAGGAATGCTAGCCATGACTGTTGGAAGTCGGAGAATACCTCACGACCGTTGGCAAGACCCAAGGCTCCTGCTGTGGCCTCATGAGACCATCCGCAAGTTCTTTCTCCCGGGCTAAAGAAATAGGTTGAAAACCCACGACAGGAGCCAAGATGCAGCGAGGTGAGATTGATCTCGGAGGTTAGATTAAATTAGACAACAGTGAGAGCTCTGTGCGAGGACCTGATTAGATGCGGGTAGCTAGCGAATACTTTGTTGTCGTGAAAAGTTTGGGGGGTAGCGACTGTGTAGGTTCAAGTTGAACTACTACATCAACGTTTCAGCAATTGGAAACACTGCCACCCAACTCCACTCATCTCGGACGACTCTATGAGCAACCAGTCTACAACTGCCGAGGCGACGGCGCAAGCTGCTTCGAGGTGTGTGGTATATTTTATGTGGTGACGGTCCCTCTCCAACATGAATCGCACACTTAGGGGAGCACTCATCAAGCTGTTGCTCTTCGCGGTCACGCTCGCAGTTCTACCGATTTCTTCCTACTTCATTTCGCTCAGGTACATGTGGGCAGGTGCGATATTACTGTCATGATCATGCTCCAACACCACTCACTGTATGTTTACAGGTAACAATAATTATGCCGCCATAACTGCCATCTCCGCCGCAAACCTCGTACTTGTAGCTTACATCGTTACTTCCATCTTGGAAGACAGAAAGTCCTTGAAGGAATCCGAAGGAAAGAACCTGGCGGAAGCAAAGAAGCATCGTTAATCGTCCATTTGTCTCAGCTCGACTAAACTACGGTCGATGCAATCCACGTCTAATTCTGGATCCTTGACGTGAAAACGTTCTCGCCATTCTGCGAAACGGCGCGTGAGTGCTTATCCTTTGTTTCTGACGTGTTCGCGTGTTTTAAAGAGTTGGTACGGGTTAAGTACGCGTATAGACTCTTGTCGAATTCCGGCAATCAGGAAAAGCAATGTAATTCCAGCTTCCCTCACCGAATTTGCATATATTTCCGCCGAATCTGTCGATTCGAGAATATCTGGAAACTACGAAAGCCTGACGCGCGATCCATTAATACTGTCTTCATGGTGTTCGTTCGCTGAATTAACGACCTTAGTGGCACGAGACAAGTAGTAGAACTAACTGGCATTGTTGGAACGGAGGATGTTCCCCTCATCTCAATCGCTCGGGCGCGAACGTGGCGCGGATGCCGACGCTGTCATTCGCCAAACCGATACCAACGCTGCAGTTGCAAGACTCTCCGCAGTGAAGAAGGACTATATCCAGGATCAGTCTGTTGCGCATTTCCTTCCCCGTGCTCAGCTCCAACCTGCCCAACCTCCCTTGATCAACATCGGAACTTACGTTCGTTCCAAGTCCATCGATGTGCTCGCTGAACAATGGCTGGAGTTCTGTGAGCAACAAAACACGGTGTGCCAGGTCGTAAGCCTCGGAGCTGGGAGTGATACAAGATTCTGGCGTATAAGCGTGCGTGCCCCGTCCTTGATTTTATGTCGAGTTATGGTAGTGATTTTCAATAGACCGGGCCACGCTCGCATGTCTTGAAATCATACTTCGAATTTGATTTCCCGGATGTCACTACCAGGAAGGGGATGACTATCTGTAAAAGCAAGGAGCTCGCTACTGTTCTAGGTTCACCCGAGGATATTACTACGGGTGAGTTCCTGCGACATGACGAGGCCGAAAGGTCTTCTCGAAATTCCAAGCGTCGGACGGAACTGGGCTGCACTCGAACAAGTATAATTTACTTCCATGTGATCTACGTTACACCCCGTCCACTTCCCTGGCACTAGTGCTCGATGGATCACTATCACCGCCACTCCCTACCCTCCTGCTTTTCGAATGCGTGTTGGTTTACTTGTCACCTGGGTCGTCTTCTGCCTTGATCGACTGGTTCGTGAACCATTTTAAGTCCACGAACGACGGAAGTATCCTTGGAGCGATCGTGTGCGAGATGTTTGGCCTTCGAGACGCCTTTGGTCAAGTCATGTTAACCAACTTGTGGGTATTTCTACCTCGTTTCTGCCACGTTGCCCTCACCTCTATTGCGATCGTAGTCGAGGAATGTATCCTTGCCGGCTGCAGCCCCGTGCCCCATGGTCGATTCACTCCGTGAGCGTTTTACCCGATACGGGTTCACGTTCTCTTCTGCACTGACATTGAGTGAGGTACGGGAGAAATACATCGGTTTTTCAGAACTCGAGCGGTGAGTTGCTTACTATGTGGCCGAGCGTGCGTCCTTGGTTTTCGTCTGATACCTCTGGCACCCAGGATATCCCACCTTGAATTGCTTGATGAAGTCGAGGAATAGAACCTGGTCCTCAGGCACTATGCCATCACCTGGGGTACTAGGATACTTATGCCTCCAGGGAAGCCAAGTCCTTGGGGACAGTGGGATTCAAAATGCCACGCAAACTCTATTTCATGATTAATTTCGTAGGCAAATACATATCCAGAAACCCGACGGGATCCTACTTATACACAATATTGTCCACTCGTGCTATAAGAATACTGATATTGGGTGTCGCGAATGATAAGATAACATGTAATGATGGTACAAGCTGATAAATCTACAGATGGAATGCGATGATCATGGTGTGTATAGAATCGTGAGGTAGCGCGGATTAAATGCCATCCAACTGAACGAAAACAAAAGGCAGGCTTAGAAATCCTCATCTAATGAGCTGTTCACCATCATGGTCAGCTCAAAGGAATAAAAAACGGCAACCGAGATACTCACAAGACCTTGCTAGCGACTGGTTCACTCTTTTGGTTGCCGTGGTTTACGTTGGCCTTCGAGTAGTCGGATACTCGCTTCTCGAAGAAATTGGTCTTTCCTTGCAAAGAAATCATGTCCATGAAATCGAATGGGTTCGTCACGTTGTACACCTTGTCATTCCCCAACGAAACCAATAGACGATCGGCGACAAATTCGATGTATTGACGCATAAGCTTGGCATTCATTCCAATCAAGGCCACGGGCAATGCGTCTAAGAGCGAACTCAGTATCCGGCATATTGAGTTTGTCATATATCTTACCAGTCAAGAACTCCTGTTCAATCTTGACAGCCTCTGTGATGATCCGTTGGACAACATTCGGATGGGGACGCCGCTTGAGGTGGCTGAAGAGCAAGCACGCGAAATCGGTGTGCATTCCCTCGTCACGGCTGATGAGCTCATTGGAGAATGTGAGACCAGGCATTAGACCACGCTTCTTCAACCAGAATATGGAAGCGAATGAACCGGAGAAGAAGATACCCTCGACTGCGGCGAAAGCAACCAAGCGCTCAGCAAAAGTCGAACGTTGGTCCGAAATCCATCGTAGAGCCCAGTCAGCTTTGCGCTTGACGCAAGGGATGGTGTCCATGGCGTCGAAAAGGTACTCGCGTTGCGCAGGGTCCTTGATATACGTATCGATTAGGAGAGAATAGGTCTCCGAATGAATGTTCTCCATCATGATCTGGAAACCGTAGAAGCATCGGGCCTCGGCAGCTTGGACCTCGTTGGAGAACCGCTCGATGAGATTCTCGTTGACGATGCCATCTGAAGCGGCAAAAAACGCGAGTACATGAGAAACGAAGTGGCGCTCGTTGTCGTTTAAACGAGTGTTCCAGTCGTGAAGATCCTTTGAGAGATCCATCTCCTCAGCGGTCCAGAAGGATGCTTCCGCTTTTTTGTACATTTGCCATATCTAGTGGCGCATAAATTTCACTTGCATGAGATGCTAAGGAGAAATACTGACCTCATGGTACTGTATAGGGAAGAGCACGAATCGACGTCTGGACTCTTTCAAGAGAGGTTCTTCGCCTAGACGAAGAATGAGTGAAAGCTAGACGACACGAGGGAAAGATTTACATTCCGGAAGATCCACCTCGCCAACGAACTTTGTACGAAGGACTTCGAATTCGTCTTCCTCTGAGTCGGACTCGTCAACTAAGGTGTCGGGAGAGACGGAGCGCTTCTTGTCATCAAGCAAATGTTCCTTTGAGGGTGCCTTGGTGGGGGTGTCTAACGAGAAGGCAGCGATGGCTTCTGCAGCCTGAAGAGAGGTGAGAGGGGACACAAGAATGTTCGTCAGACCGTACCTTCTTGCTAGGGGTGGGGAGGGGAGATGGTACACGGGGAGGAGCGAGGGTAGCAGCCATGGAGATTTGATTTGAGATGAAATGAAGAGAATATACAAGTAATGAGAACTGTACTGGTGAAGACTAGGTGAGGAGGTACGCCAGTTTTTATGGAGTTTGAAGCGTTGCGCGTATTTGGCTCATTCAACATTTACGCGACGCGTTATTGTGCCTTGTTGTACATTTGGACCACACATTGCTTTGGCATCGCATGGGAAATCAGCGCCAACAATAGAAACAAAAGGACACGCTCATATCCACCGTGAACAACGCCGTGCGGCGTGAACATGATGGAAAGCACTGAAACGTGTGGACAATATAGATACTCGTTGATAAGTCCACTTCGGATCACGTGATGACGAATTTCTGGGAATCTTGTCCCGACTGCCATCCTTGTCTGAAGTATGGTGAGTGTATGATCAAGTTTACTCACAACGTGCCTTATTCCTCTTCCCTCAGCTGAGGAGACAAGCCCGCGAGCGCAGGCAATATATATTCGAAAAGTCCTCGGAGGCCCAAGAACGCCAAACCTACGAGCGCAAGCGTCAGCTCAAGGATGCACTAGCTTCCGGAAAGCCCCTCCCGACAGAACTCAAAAAGGATGCAAGGGACATAGGGAAAGATATCGCATTTGACGAAGCACAGGAAGGTGAGCATCACCACGACACAGCGCTTGGCACGTGCTCATTGGCTCACCGATCATAGAGCCTTCGACACACATCGATAACGAGTACTCTCGCGCTGGTGTAAATGATCCCAAGATCATGATAACCACTTCAAGAGATCCAAGTTCAAAACTCCTTCAATTCGCAAAGGTACCAGTCACTTTGATTCCGTGAGCCAACCGTGCCACAATTATTGCGTAGGAAATGCGACTGGTATTCCCCAACTCGCATCGAATAAATCGCGGAAACTATGTCGTGAAAGAACTAGCAGACGCATGTCGCGCCAACGATATAAGCGACCTTGTTGTTTTGCACGAACACCGGGGTATCCCTGGTGAGCAGTAACCCACTGACGTTCCGACTAGTCAATTCATCCTTTTCAGATGCAATGATCGTTTCCCACTTCCCTCATGGTCCAACGGTTCATTTCACACTTCACAACGTTGCCCTTCGCCATGATATCGACTCGCACAGATCATCCACCGTATCAGAACAATACCCACACCTTATATTTGAACAATTCAGCTCGAATCTCGGAATGCGGATAAGGGATGTACTCAAGTTCCTGTTTCCCGTGCCCAAGGAAGACAGCAAACGTGTCATGACGTTTGCAAATGAAGATGACTTTATCTCATTCCGGTAAGATTGAAATTTACCTGTCCATTTGCAACCTGATTCACTACTCGGCAGACATCACGTATTTGTCAAAATTCCTAGCGATATTCAGCTCGCCGAGGTTGGACCTCGTTTTCAAATGAAACGTATGTTTCCATGACCGTTCGTCTCGTGCACTCAACAAGGGTCTTCTCAGCGTATGAAATAAAGCAAGGCACCATTGAGCGGGCGGAGGCAGAAAAAGAATGGGTTTTGGCCCATTATTCCAGGACCGCGAAGAAGCGGAGACTGTTGTCGAGCACCACTAACGAGCCAGGAGAAGACTCTGCGAAGCGGCACAAACGATAACTTGTTTGAACCATATTTCTTATTGAGAATCTAATCCATCTTGTTCGCCATTTCGTGTGCTATCAATACAAGTGCGCTGATTCGCGTCTCGTTTGTTATATATTCACCCAATCTTGTCAATCGATCAAAAGTGACTGGTCGAGTTTCGCGAATCCTTCAAATAAGGAACCAAATGCATCAATGGCGTGTTGAACATCTTGAGAGCCCCCCGTCTCCCTTATGGAATGCATGGATAGCATGGCATTGCCAACATCCACGGTGCGAACCCCAAGTTTTGATAGCATTGGGCCAACAGTAGATCCACAAGACCTAAGATGGTTCCAGTGACATCCAACACTTGCAGGCGAGGACTTACATGTCATTGCGAACCTCATACTCTTGCACTTTACCGCCCTTGCGCTCAACAAGCTTCTTGAAAAGGAACGTGCCGATAGCGTCAGAAGCGTAGCGTTGCGTAGCATTGGTCTTAATAACCATCCCTCCATTAATTTGAGGCGCGTGATTTTCTTCATGTTTGGAAGTGTAGTTGGGGTGGACTGCATGACCCATGTCCGCCGACACGAGGAAAGATCGAGCGATTGATTGGGAATGAAGAGTGGGCGAGGGAGAGAGCCTTTCAAGGAGCGACGGGATCAGGGATGACCCAGCACCAGTGGTCGACACGCTGCCAATTTCTTCGTGGTTGAATAGTGCGATGCAATTCACATTGCCTTCGAGGTCAAGAAAACTGCGGTCTTCGACGTGACCTGCCAGTGCTTCTACAGCGCAGAATCTGGGTCTATAGGTAGTTGTGTGAATTGAGAGGTGATAGCATAACTTACGATGAGAACATGTTGTCCAGACGAGGACTAAAAATGAACTCGGAGTCGATGCCTCCTAAAACTGAGGGCTGTGTGTCGTAGAGGTGCCTGACGGAGAGGCTTAATGGGGATCTCATAGAAAGATGGTACACATACAATTCGAAGTCATGGATTTCCTCTGGGGCAACGGAAAGTTCATCGGCGAGAATCGACAAAAGTGCCGGGTGATGATTCTCTTGGATACTGGATGCAGTGGAGGTGCTTGAGTTCTTAGTGTCTGAGTTGAGTTGGCTTTCGATCAGGCCGAGCATCGGCACGAATTCGGTTTCCTTATTGAACTTGAACGAAGTGTCGACGCTCCGGTCAACTAAAAGCATCAAGTAGTCGTACGTGTCAGCATATATCCATGTCAGCCACGAGTGTCCTAAAACTTACGGTGGATGGCTAAAGTTGGAATGCGCAAAATGGGCCTATCAATCTTGATGAGTTTTGACTGAAAGGATCCGTCTTGGTGGGTGACGACAACCCGCCCTGCGAGAGACAGATCACGGTCAAACCACGAGTGCCAGATTCCTCCGCCGTAAGTTTCAACGCCGACTTGGAGATATCCAACATTGGTTTTCTTCGATACTGGACGGACCTGGTGCAAGGATGTTGAAAAGCTAGAGTTGGCATTTGACACAACTCACGCGCAAGTTGGGACTATCTACGTGAGTCGCCACAATGGAGACCCCCGCACCTGGTTTCCAGTTCGGAGGGATGGTGAATGCGAGCAGGGAGGACTGGTTTCTGAGTGCACATGAGATGAGACCGAACAAGGAAAGAGATCGTGGTACCGCGTGAAGTAGTACTTTCCCCGGGGCTTGACATGCTTTTCCCAGTCATCGATTTCCCTGACCTGAGCATATCGATGGTAGCTGATCGCATCAGAGTAAAGTGCGACGAACCTTTTGGAATCCAGCTGTTTCTAACCGCGCGGCGGCATTCTGAATAGCATGGAAAGGGGTTGGCGAGGCATTAATGAAAGCCAAGAAACGCTTTGCAGCTTCCGGGGCTGTTTGATACAACACTGTCATGATGAGGGTACCGAAGAGACTTCCTAATCCGGAGAGTCACTGAGCAATGTGCTCTTTTCAAACACCCCGACCATGGTCCAAAGCTATCTGCGCCACGGCCCAACACAGGTACTACACTAACCAGCCTCTGAATGTTATTCTGACCCACCGCGTAGGCCTTTGGTCTGATTTGCAGCGTCTCGTCGAATTCTTTATATGATGGCAAGCTTGCATATGTGCCTGCCCTGGAAGACGTCCTTGTCTGGGACATGAAGAAAGGACACATGGTAGCTCCAGTTACCTCACTGTCCCTTGCGAATTGCCCTCACAATCATACAGCTCGCGATGTGGCATGAAACCGGCCACAGAGCCGAAGTCACATGCATCCAACGCTCCCCTCAGCAAAATATGTTCGCCGTCGGATACGCTGATGGTTCGGTGCGGTTATGGGACAGCACTCTTGGCTCTGTTCGTGCAACATTCAACGGCCATCAAAAAGCTGTGACGGCGCTCGCGTTCGACCCACAGGGCGTAAGGCTTGCATCTGGTTCGCAAGATACAGACCTGATTGTATGGGATCTCGTTGCGGATGTTGGCCTTTATAGGTAACTCACCGGAGGACTCGTTTTTTGTCACTTACACGTCACCTCTCAGGCTTCGGGGACACCGTGATCAGATTACTAGCATCCGCTTCTTGCCGCCCTCGGACCGACCCTCAACTTCCACAGGGTCTTCGAATGGCTTCCTTATTTCGACTTCAAAAGATACGCTGTTGAAGCTATGGGATCTCTCCACCCAACACTGCCTGCAGACTGTCGTTGCGCATCGTTCCGAAGTCTGGTCAATGGATCTCAGTCCCCAGCAAAATATCATATTCACCGGAAGTGGAGAAGGTGATCTCAAAGCATGGAAGATAGATTACGATGCCGTTGCAACAGGTTTGACGACAACGGAGTCGGGACAAGTATGCGCATCGCCCACGATGGTTATAAATGAGTAGGCTTACGAGGACACCTACTTCCACCTCTAGATCGGCAAGATGATCCAAGCGGTCGCTACACTACCTCTTTCTTCGCGTCATCGCGTCTCTCAAGTCTTATTCCATGGCTCGCAACCCTATGTTGCCGTCCAGTCACATGATAGATCTATCGAAGTTTTTCGCATACGAACGGAAGACGAGGCACGGAAGAAACAGGCGCGGCGCCGCAAACGTGCGAAAGAAAAGGAGGAAAAATCCAAACCAAAGGAAAAAGACCTTGTTGACAAAACGGATGATGAAATAGGCGCAGGTGAAATTGGCCTCGTCGACTTATTCACACCTTATTTGGTTATTCGAGCAAGTGGAAAAATCAGATCATTCGACTTCAGTACCAAAGATGCTGCTGGTCATAAAGCAAGGGTCCAGGCTAGTTGTCTACTCAGCCGTGAGAGGCATTCGCTCACATAATATCCAGATCTTTTTAGCACTTGCGTCAAATGCGTTAGAAGTTTACGATATCCCACCACCCCCAAAATCGAAAGATCAAGTCCCTGAAGCCAGTCGAATTTATTCGCTCGATATACCGGGACATCGAACAGATGTACGGACACTTTGTCTGAGTTCTGACGATCAGATTTTAGCTTCTGCATCTAATGGTGGGCATGTTGGTTAACCGATCAACGTACCTCTCATCTCTCTTGCAGGAACACTTAAATTGTGGAACGTGAAGACAACGGCATGCATCCGGACTATGGATTGTGGCTACGCTGTTTGTAGCACTTTTTTGCCAGGTGATAGACACGTCCGTATTGTTGCTTAGATGTGGTCATCGTTTGTCTCATACTCCAAATAGCTGGCTGTTGGTACAAAGTCAGGCGACATCGTTATCTACGACGTGGCTTCTTCCGCTCTCATTGATACAGTCAAGGCTCATTCCTCGACTGTATGGTCAATGCATCTCAGGCCGGACGGGAAAGTACTTGCCAGTGGCAGCGCCGACAAAGAAGTCAAGTTTTGGGAGCTTGAGCACGAGGCAATACCTGGGGACGAGGTCTCACTTTTTTTCTTAAGCCTCGTTGTCATGCTCAAGTCACTATATTCGTAGACCCGCCCCAAGAAATCACCGGTGCTAGTGCATGCGCGCACCCTCAAAATGTCTGACGATGTACTGTCGCTAAGATACAGTCCGAATGGCAGACTCCTAGCTGTATCTCTGCTGGACTCCACTGTCAAAATCTTCTATCAAGATACCCTAAAGTTTTTCCTCTCATTATATGGGCACAAGGTCAATCTTAATTGATATTCGGATTCGAGCAACGTGACATACGTATTCACTCAGTTGCCCGTCCTTGCGATGGATATCTCAGATGACTCAAAATTAATCGTGACGTGTTCTGCTGACAAGAACGTCAAAATATGGGGCCTCGATTTTGGAGACTGTCACAAATCAATCTTTGCCCATGAGGATAGCGTCACACAGGTTCTGTTTGAGAAAAAATCACACAACTTTTGGACAGTAGGTAAAGATAAAGTATTGAAATACTGGGATGGCGACAAGGTTGTTTCCATCATACTTCTCCCCCTCACATACTGAATCACGGTTGAAGTTCGAAAACATTCAGAAACTCGAGGGACATCACAACGAGATCTGGGCTCTCGCAATCAGCCACTACGGTAACTTCGTAGTGACCGGGTCCCATGATAAGTCCATCCGTATCTGGGAGAAGCTAGACGAACCAGTACAGTGTTTTGTTTCCTCGTTGGTTGCATCTGTTGACGACCTTGAAGCTTTTTCTTGAAGAAGAACGCGAGCGAGAGTTAGAGCATCTCTATGAGAACGAGCTAGCGGAGACCCTGAACCAACCTAACGGTACAATTGGGCAGGGAGAAAACGTTGATGGTGAACCTTCTGCCGAAGTGGCTGCAGTAACCAAGCAGACCATGGAAACACTCATGGCTGGAGAGCGTATAATAGAAGCCCTCGATCTCGCGGACAGTGAGCGGGCTGCTCTCCGAGACTTTGAAGATCAGAAGGCTCGAGTAGGCACCCTAGAGGCAGCCGGTTTGCAACCGCCCCCCCGCAACCCCATCCTCGCGGCACTGGATTTAGAGCCAGACAGTTACGTCCTCAGAGTCGTGGAAAAGATTCCCCGTACTGCATTATACGACGCTTTGCTGGTACTACCATTTGGCAAAGTGTTGTTGTTGATGCAATACTTAGATGCGTGGGCTAGAAAGGTGTGCCTCGGTGGTTGAGTGACTTGTTGTGCTGAGCCTGACCCAACATTATTAACAGGGCTGGAATATTGCACTCGTCTCATACGTCACATTTTTCCTGCTCAAGACCCATCATCACCAAATCGTGGCTAATCGGATCATGCGAACAACTCTTATTCCGATGAGAATTCATTTGAGAAATGCTCTAAGACGCGAGAAAGACACAGTCGGATACAACTTGGCCGCCTTGCAATACCTCCGCCGTAAAAGTGAAACGGAGAGAACTGCACATTTCTTCGAGGAGAACCTTAACGAATCGAAGGTGCGCGAGAAGATTACCGAGAGTAAAAAGAGAAAGCGGGTGAGCGTCAAAACATGATGCTCTTTGCACACGACGAGATCCATTATGCGTTCCGAGTCATGTATGTGGATTACAAATCTAGAAATACATCGTTTTCAATTAACTTTGGGCCCCCAAAGGGCCTCACTCCTGGCAAGTTTGGTGGTTCAGTCGTTACTGATGCTGATCCCAGAGATACCTGTACCTACCAGTTCGTGGGATCAGATGCCTCGCGCATCTGCACGTTCAAGACGCCCTTGCTTAGCGGTGCCAATTCCTTGAATGCGGCTTGAGTGAGGTCAACATGCTTGGACCCCGTTTCACATCCGGCGCAAGTGTCCACCACTCTGACAAATATGCATTTTGTAGAGTTTTGACAAACTAGAATAGGTTGGTAAGATTACAGTTAATAGGGTAATATCACCCACGTTCAATAAATTTGAAGCACTTTGGCTTCTCTAACCACCCATCTAAAGTGAGAGCTGCAACAAAGGATTCGTCCTTTCAGGTAGATTTGCGGTGAGCAACGAGGCTGAACGATGCTAATTTAACAGTACCGTGGGTGACCATGTTGGCTGAGTCCAGCAACTAGGGTTGAGAAGATCGTGTCCAGTATACCTGAACGTTCCAGAAGTTAGGCACGCATCGTTG
>JBBPSA010000286.1:0-11835 GCA_038093355.1 Boletus calvinii | reverse complement strand
GGGCTCGGGGTATGCCAGATAACCGGCGTCGTCGTCTGACCCGGAAGGGGACCCGCGGTCATGCAATGTCCCAGAAGATTGCGCCACAGCATGGTGTTGTCCATGTAGGCCTGGGTGGTAGCCTTGCATGTCAACGAAAGCGCACAGGGCCACTTGAAGAGTGGGCAGTATATATCAAGTTCGGAAGAAAGGACTGGATCCGCTTCTGTGAAGGTCAATGATCGGCAGAGAGTTCCAGCCGGATTACAAACTGGACGAGTTGGGTTGAACTTCAAAATACGGAGCAACTTCTGGCTAGGAGCCAGAGTTTTCTAGGACGGGTTTGATGGCGTACGGTAGCAAGTAAAAGCATGGCAAGATAGACGAAAACCAACTGGCAAATTAAGTCTGATCGTACACGCAGTGAACGTTAACGTTGGTCCCTTGGATTCGCGGAGCTCGTGAGTCCGGCCATGACACCGCTTGGGCCAACACCGAGCGCCCACATGAACACTTCTTCACGCAAAGCACAGCACTTCTCCGGCCTCGAGGAAAGACAGGCCATTTGTCCCGGTCGTTCAGGTCCAATCTTGGATCGCTTCCTATTTACGCCAGCCGCGATGAATCTCTAGTTCCCTTTCGGGCTAGCTGCTCATGCGGAAGGAAGGCCCTTTTTTCCAGGCGCCCAAGACCCCCGAAAACACACGACGCATGTTAGCGAGGCCTGACCAGGGAAGGCTATACTCACGGTCCCAGATCAATGACTCGTGTATTTTGTGAGGTTATACTTGCGCCCGGAATCCGGATCGCTCGTTTGGCCTACTGCAAGAAATTTTTGACCTTTGTTACAAAATGTGGTCAACCCGAATGTTTACCGCACCGGCCCGCCGTCGCGTAAGGAGCCGTGGCGGAGATTGTCTACGGTGGTGCCCTGGAACCTTGGTGAAAGGAAACCTTACCTTGAGCGATTCTGCCAGCAGTTGTCTGGACCCTCATGTTCTCATCAATCAACTGCGCGAATTTTTCCCTAGAATCTTCGTCAGTTCGGCCCCGTCGAATACTATAATGCGCTCGGAAAACACCTGAATGATACCAACGGACATTGCATGATCTCCGTTCCGGAGTGTTCCGACATGTGTGGACCCACGCCTTCCATCTTGTCGCTCAAGGGACTGGCCTTCTGCACCGATCATGCATACCAGCCTAATCATGATCGATCAAAAAAAAAAAGCCCATCTCAGGGTGCACCCTAAAATTCATAAAGTTTCGCTCGCAGGAGATATTATGTATCGTTTGCTGGCGTGTTATCTTCTGCTTCCGATCAAAGTCGGCTGCTCATTGGCCAAAGGATAACGTTTCCTGTACAAATCACATGATGGCACAGACCGAGCAGCATGGAGACAACGCTACAGAAGAAGTGTGGAGCTTTCAACAGCATCTGGCATGCCGTCCCACTTCCTTCCCCGTTCTCTCAATCTAACTTTAGAACTTTGTTTCATACTGACGGTGGGTTGGCCTCCCCACATGCTCGACAAGGACAACAGCGGGAATTTGAAATACTCTAACTCTTCTCAGACTGCAGCGCTCGGTGTTGCTCATTCTCAGCGTCGTAGAGTGGGCAGGCATGTGTGATACTCGATCCGGTCGACTTCCTATTCCATTGCACGGCTTCTAAGAGCTCCGTCCACAGCTCCAGGCAATGATCTGATTGCATTATGTATGTGTGCAGCTGGTTTTACGGCCCACCTTAACCCACGAGGACTAACTGATCTCCGTCCCAGAAGCTTGCCCTAATCATTAATATCTGCGCGTACGACAGTATCTGTATTTGAACGAGGATAGGTACCAAATCTCGCTGAAGCAGAGGAACGGGGCGCGTTTGTCCATATTGCGGTAAACGAGGGACTCGAGGAAGCCAGAATTTCTTATAGCGCCGTAATTCATAGTGCACATCAATCCATGGAAGGTGTAGATGCAACAAGGATGCCATCACGGACACTGTGCCTTGCATCAAGACTGGGTTCCATTGCTTCATTAGTACAATGAAAGCCTGCCCTTGCGGAAACGCCGCCATCATTATGCCCGCGGTGAAGCGATGAGTGCGAGCTCAACAAGAATGAAGGAACGTTGAAAGCGCTCAGCGTAGCGTATTTTAACTTTAAGAAGTACGACGCCCTGCAACCAATTGGTTCTGTGAAAAAGCTCGCTGGTCCGCGGTGGCTTGGTTTCTTCTGTTGAGGGACTTGGGTTATCCTTCTGAGAAGATGGGACATCCTGAGTGTTGTTTTACATGCTGACGTAATGATCCCCCCCCTTGGTGATTTTGCCGTAGTTACGAAGGTCACTAAGCCTGGTCTACCTGTCTGAAGTCACTAGAGACGAACATTATACACTTGGCCTCATGATGTAGCCTTAAACTGTGCTTATATTATGGCAGTAGTCATGTGGGCCATGGGTTGCATGGATTGATCAAACGCCTACTGCGCTGTGGAGAGAACATATAAAGAAACTGTCGGGAAACGCCGTTGCATGGCAAATACAACAACGTGCATACCTGTGACCTGTCACAAACCAGGGTCTTGCAAGGGTCGTTGGCTAGAATCACTACGTTATCGATCTTCGCGCCAGAGACCATGAAATTAACCCTCTTCGCTTGAGCAGAAGGTTTTGGGTGGCAATAACCGATCGCGGTAAAATCACCAAGTGCACCTGGACTTCTAGCGTGAGACACTCCCGCGCCGCAATAGAGCTTCCGAAAGAGTCGGACTGCACACAGTTTGGCGCAGAGTGAAAAAGAGGGGAACCAAGCGGAGAGATAAGTCGGACATGGATGATTATTAATATTATCTTCAGCCCAGTAGCAGGAGATCCTATCTCTCCTGACTGGACCCGACATTCCGGAAATCAAGAAACGAGCTGGGACTTCGACCCCTGTCAGGATGTCTCACGCCACGTGAGGCTAGCTTGCGACTGCGCCACATCTACGGGTTTGATGGGGCGGGCGGTCGCTAGAATGCCTGTGGGCCGCAGAAACTGAGCAACGCGAACTGTGAACAAAGTCGCACCTTCAAGCTTCAACTTTGGATGATGGCATACTACCACGACAATAAAACGTCGGACGAAAGAATAATCGCCACCTCACCGTATCATGATGGCCCGAGCCAGCGACACCCTGAGCAACTTCAAATTGAACCAGTGCTGTGTGCGGGGAACAAGAATGACTAAGTGACCCATACATGCTTAGTCACACGCTAAAAGCCTTATCCGCTCTTCGGTTCTGTATCATTTGCGCATTTCCAAGCCCACTGATGAAAGACACCATCGTAGATGCCAGTAAGTTACGACTCCATCACGTATTAGCATAACGTCCCCTGACTGTAACCAGACTTCCCAAAGACTGCGGATGGACGGGTATACCATCTTGGGATAAAATTTGGTGAGGTGGCAAATAGGATCGTGAGGTTCCGCACTGGACGTCATTAGCACAAAATGCCTCTAACTGATCATGTTGGTCCTCAAATCAGGTCACTGTTGGCTCGATTTCCCGTGCCAAGCACATCGCGACGTATTTGGATGCATCCCCAAAACCATTTTCATTATACTCCGAACGCGGGTTTCTGACCATTACAGGGCGGTATCAGGGTGCACCCGTGTCTGTCGTGTGCATCGGTATGGGTGGGCCTAATGTAGACTTTTTTATCCGTGAAGTGAGAGAATGCCTGCAAGGCGACATGCTGGTCATCAGGTGGGCTTTTTCGGTCCGCTTGGCCTCAGACTTCCATTTTTACACATATTTCTGCAAGATTTGGATCATGCGGTTGTTTGACAGACTTGCCGGTTGGGTCTCTCGTGTTACCTAAAGCCAGCATTGCGGTTACAAGAAACCTAGACTTTGATTTCGCAAACGGGGATCACTGGAGGGTCCCTTACAGACTGAGTAAACCGGTGAGGCGGACAAACTTTGGCAGCTCGGAGCGCCGCTCTTCTGACGATAATATTCGCCATCATGATGAAAGATATCCGCAGACCCGGATCTCATGATGACCGTACGTTTCACGTATTTGTGATCGTTGGAGAGCGACTAGACCTTCATAGTAGCTACATCACGCATTGGAATCCACGAGGCCAGCGGGTGCTTCCGGCCTCGTTGTCCTCAATACCGTGAATGCATCCACCGATAGGTACACAGACATCACCGTGTTCAGACGTCTTCCAGAGCTAAGATGAACTCGATAGCTTCTACTCTTCTCAAGGCAGGCAAACCTCATTCCAAGACTACAATTCGGGATTGATTGACCACTTGAAGGAGACGATACCAGACATCGCTTCGCTTGAGGTAATTTTACGACCTCGCGAGGGATTGTCCTCGTTTTTGAGGGAGATGTCTGATCAAATTTTTACCTCTATTTATGTACAGATGGAGACTTATTGGATTTTTCACCTCGCGGCAAGCTGGCGAGGTCTCCCGAGCTATTCACCCGCACTGAACCCGCCGTCGGCCGTTGGATCCGTGCTTCCCTCACACGCGGAGTCCTCACATGCAGAAACTACCCGCACTGCCCTGAACAGGCCCCGGTCCGCAATGGATACAGTGCCGCAACCGACGATAAGAGCAGCCGCCGTACAGATGGTTTTCGCGTCTCGATCCTCTCAAGAATTTATAACCCCCGAGCACGTCCCTAAACTCGAGGCATGGTGTGGTCAAGCAGTATTGGACGCACTTCGCGCCATGGATATCCCGCAGGATGTACGTGTTAATAATTCAAGAATGTCGCGTCCAGCATATAACTAATGTTTTCGACTCGCGTAGCAATTACACCCCCAAGAAGGGAGCGTTTGGAACATGGATGATGTTCCTGTGGAGGCAGCACCATGAAGCACGTTGATCTAGAAGACTCAGATAACGAGCGAGATCCTGAAATTACACAATTGCTTTCCTCAGTCTATGTATGCATAATTGTAAAGCAATTGACGAGATTTCGCTGTGACAAGCAATTAAACGCCACATCTCCTTCAGAGCCAAATTGAACTATAAGTATAGACGACCACCAACCACCTGACTACTCAAAAAGAATTATTATTCGTCACTCCACCAATCAGCGACGATGCATTTAAGATCGGGGATGTTCGTTCCTGAATCTGCGGGACTGGACTCGCAACTAGAGTTCCAACTTTGGGGTAAACGGAGTTCAGCATTACGAGACCGGTATCGGATGTTGTGGATCATCATCAACGGACATTACAAAATGCTAACCATGACAAGCACTGGCATGCTGCAATGTGACGTAGTTTCGGTGAGATGTGTCAACATCGAGTGACGAAAACCACTCACAGGATCCACGTTGGTTACCGAATGCGCAAATATTGTGATTGGTGGCGGTCACCTGTAGATGACAATCGTTCCCCACCTCCCTAGCGACAGCGCTTCGTGATGGCTAATTTGAGGGCAGTCTTCCAGATGAAGACAAGTGAGGCGGCTAGGGTGCAATGCTTCCTGCATGGGAATGAGGGTAGATCTTGATAAACTGCTCGCAGAAAGTCCGCTGGGATCAACACGCTGCTGTGACGGTTTCATTCCAGAATTACGCAACTTCTTGAGTGGACGTATTTTTCGGCCCAGCACTGCCGACGCGAACACCTCAGCTTCGAGTGCTTCCTTCCCCTGTTCGTCTCCGTCATCGCCATCTGGAGCGAGCGACCTCGTGTGCACGGTTGACCATAACGTTCTGAAGTCAAAGTCGGCGCAGCTCCACAAGATAAGATCTTCCAATCGCGGGCATACGCGCACACCGCACAATTTGGTATGAACACCTCCTGTCACGGGAACATATCCGTATGCTTCTGCTAGTGCGTCCAACACCACGTTAACCCCTGTACACGCTCCTAATGTAAGCGAGATAAGGTTGGGCATGTATCCGAGCATCGACCTGCCATGGCCGGGTGAGATGTCAAAATTGGATATCGAAAGGTGGGTAAGGTGGAGGAGGCGGGGATCCCTGAAGATGGACTCCAACCTGGGAAGGGAAGGGAAACCTGATTCTTTGCGCTGACCGACGAAGGTGACATCAAGTTTCGTGAGGGAGGGAAAAAGGAATTGACGTAGCGAGGAACCAAGAGTGTCTTCGTTCTGGCAGTTCACGTTAAGCTCTTTGAGGGCGTGGAGTGCGAGTACGTTCGAGAGTGGTTCAGCCTGGATAAACGAATCTTGGTCATGGATGTGGTTACCGCGAAATTGAGTGACATCAAAACGTTTAGTAGGGGACTGGGCAATGAAAAGGTCCCATCGTTCGAGTCGGGGAAGAATTATGAGTGACATGAACGGGAAGACATCTCTGTGATACGCATATTTCCACTCGAGACGCTTCAACTCCGGCAATTCAAAGGAAGAGACGACGGCGAGGTTGTGTGGCTCAGTGATACCGTGGGATAACTGTCCATTCGTCGGGTGTCTTGTGATCACGTCCCATACAGGGGTCACTCCGATTAAAGAAAGTTCGTGGAGCTGAGGAGTATGTCTCAGGAGGTTGGTGAGATGGGACATCTTGAGTGTGAAGTGGTGTAATCGTGGTGCATGCGATTTCTTAGGCGGGTATGATAGTTCAAGAGTGCGTATTGATCGAATCAAAAATGCAGGGAGAATTGACAGAGGCGTCTGTTGGAGACGGAGGTGCCTAAGCATGATCGGACTACCTGGCGAACCCTGATCTGTTGATAGCCGATCAGAAGTGAGGAGTTGAGTGCCTTCAAAAGAGGGATCCAGGGTATTAATGGCAAGGTCTAGGGACTCCAGTTCTTGAAGGTGGCCATAAACGTGTGTGATACCTTCCAGGATGTGTTCCATGCTTTTAGCGAAGCCACATTCGAAGGTAAGTGAACGAAAGCGTCGACGCTGACAGCATAGCGTGGGGATGATGTCAACCAAGGTAGATGCTTCGAGCGTCGGCGTGTTCGAGTTATTGGAAGTGCCAGTACTGGGAGTGGAAATGAAATTGAAGGAGATGGGTGAACTTCCTGCGCGTTGCAGGAACACGGACAAAGGCTGAGGTATCCAGTGGGGTGTTCGGTAAGAAATAAATGACCAGAGACGCGACGTCGCGAGGGCAAGTTCACGCCACTTGTGGCATACATGCGAGATGACGACTGGAGCTGAATTGTACGGTAGTCCGACTGCAAAGTCGGTGCTTTCATCCTCGGCGCGGATGAGAAAAATGTCGATGAGGAGTTCCGTTGGGAGCCAGTTGATGGGCTGCTTCTGGCTTTCAAGCTCTGTAATCTTTGAAACCAAGGCCTCTCTTTCTGCTCTGACGGAGCTTTGGAGCCTAACCATGTCCTCCAGTATGCGGGAAAAATCGTCCTCTCGGCGCTGCAGAACACTGAGCTGTGCGGTAAGCAGCTCAATTTCCTTGTCGATCATTTCCGGGGTCTTTCTGGGCATTCGAATGTCCAGATTCAGAGGAAGAGTGGAGTGTTATAGATAGACCGGTTGTAGCTGATGAGTCGGTGATGTGGCACTGTGTTGTATGTAGTAGGGTTCAAAGCACGTCGGAGTCGTCAATGATTGTCAGCACCAACCCAACATGGTCACTCGGGTCTGTAAATTGATTCCCGCTCATCGACGTACGGTCCTGGACGCCTTACGAGTTCCCTCTACTCGGGGGTATACTGCAGCCCAATCATGTGGAACGCCTTTTTGAAAACTGCATCTCTTTTTGTTCCGAACGCAACTGTGGTCACATTACGGCAAGATCATTAATCCTTCCTCTGCTCAACTGATTACATCCAGTCAAGACAGGCATCATATCCGCAGAACGATAGTCGGGCTCGATGCCACGACGATCGAAGGGCAAGTACAAGAGCTTCTCGAGGCCCGTTCGTATACGGCTCGCGGGAGTTTGCACCCTGCGGATCAGACTCAGCCATGGAGGCAAAAGGCTACACAAACCTGCACACCCGAGGGTATTTTGAGTCAATGACATTGACCATGTACGATCACGCACCGTAAAACACTCGCTTTAAGAGGATCTAGGCCAATGGTTGAGCCCGACATGTTCATCAATCTGGACTGTCCCGGGACTCGGCTAGGCCAGGGCGTTTGCTACTGTAAAGTCGTGAACAGTAGGCTCTTATACTCATCACGATGATGCTGCCGGCTGGGCCAGTGTTTGCGTAAAATTGACCTTCCGGAAACCTAGACCAGGACACTGGCATGACTGGGACACCGATCACCCTGCAGTAGCAGGTCCCGGTTACTTGTACTGTATTCCACACTAGACGGAGCCCCTCAGGGGGGAGTCTCAGAATAGAATCTGTGTCTCGTCATGAGCGCCGCAGAGTGTCCGTGAACGCGCGTATGCATCATGATGGCGCGTAACTCGTTTTTGGCTGGCTCACCCTTTTGTGCCCCCACTTTGTCGCAATCCAATTAGATGGTATGTATCGGGTCGACAGCGGACACGAACGTTAAAAACTATGAACATTATAGTCCCATGCGGTCACAACATGACACATCGCAGATACATCCATTTACACAACCCAATGCGTTTTGGAACAGCAGAGTCCAGCTAGCTCTTTATTAATTATTCCCAGCTCAGCTTCGTCTGCGCAGCGTTCAACTCGATAGACAAGTTCGAAATGATCAACTCCTCGTTTGCGGCATTGTACGTCCATCCCTCGATCTTGTTATTGTCCAGCATCACCGTCGCCGGCTGCTGGACGCCGAGAATAGTGATCGTCTCCAGCTTCTGATGAATAGAGTATTCCCCCTTGCTCTCAATGTCCAATTCGCCATTGTTCGCGAAGAAGTTCAAATTACGGTTCGCACCCGGTGGGTAGCTTTCGCCATCGTCCACGTAGGCATTGCCCATCGCAGTGCCTGCCTTGTTCAATGATACGAGAAGCGAGTAGGGGCCCTCGCGCGTCTCGTAGATCGTGTAGGCGGGTTCCTGGTGTAAGAGTAAGATAGAGTTGTCTCGGATGTGGACGTTGATGTGGCTAATGGGAGCGCTCAGGGTTGTGTTCGCACCAGGAGTAGCATCAACGACTGCGTGGGTCCACCAGTCGCGCCAGACGACGGTGCCTCTGCCAGGTAAGATACCTGGAGTCCCAATTAGTTTTCCGTTTATAACTTACAAAGGTGAGGCCAAAGACGCACCATCAACTGTGGTTGCTCCGGGGGTCAACACGGGGGTGACGAGGATGTCACTTCCAATCAACCACTGTCTGTCCACGTTGAAAAGCTCCGGCTCGTTGGGGAACTCGTAGAACAGAGCCCGGACGGGAGGGAGACCGTTAGTGGAAGCATTGGCAAAGAGTGTATACTATAATCCAACATTTTAGTACACTTAGCAAACTTGGGCATGACACGCACCCAGTAGGGCAGCATCGAATATCTGGCTGCTATGGCGGTGCGCGATGCGTTCGCGACGCTATCCCATCGGTAGGGTTCCTGAGGGAGAGCACCATAGGTGTTGTGGTTCCTGTAGAATGGTGTGAATGCGGAGAGCTGCATCCACCGATTGCAAAGTTCTTCATCGGTATTCTCATCTGGTAGGAATTGGAATGTGTCCGCTTCGGTGTCGTGAAATGGGACTTACTGAAGCCACATGTATCAGCACCGACCATCGGAATTTGGTAAATCTGGAACTGTAGAATGCCTTGGATGCTCAGGTACATGTATTGCCATTTGCTGTAGTTGTCGCCGAGCTAGATAGTGAATAAGATCTTGCACGGAGTCGGTACCGAAAGATGAGACATACCCAGTGGCCAGTCCACTTGCCGGAAGACGGAAAGGTGGAGCGACTGATTAGGAATGGCCTCTTTCCATCGAAGATGGTCTGCAGGGCAAGATGCGTGGTCTTCTCCTCCATCATCCCAAACATATTGTGCACGTCAAGCTCGACGTAGCCACCATAATGGGTTGCATTTGTAGCTAGGGTATTTGTAGAGAGCGCCCCAGCGCCTGAGGACAACAAGCACCAGTCAGTTGCAGATCAAACAGAATGATACAAGATCTGACCATTATGAATGGCATATGGCGGGCTGGTAAGGCTAACGTTTGGCTCGCCTCCAGCGCCAACGCCACGCTTTGAGAGCGTCTCCGTAGTTCCGGGTGGGCAAGAGTTCGTCAATGTTCCGTTAATTGTCATGTTGCCGCTGGGTCCCCAAAGTGTTTCGTTGTAACTATAGGATAAGACAATCAACGCATTGCAGTGGCAGACGCCCAGCTGATACACTAACCATTCAGGGTATCCGGTGACGACAGTACCGATCACATTGAATGGTTGCAACGCCGAGAAATTCGCACCAGTACCACTGCCTCGCAATAAGCTCGTATCTTAGTCTGATACCATGCTTGGCTTACCACGAGTCACTGCAGAAGGAGCTCGCCTCATTCATGTCGAGCCAGATACCAGAGAAGTAGACCCCGAGTTCGGTCCAGTTCCTCAATGCCTCCGTCCACCATCCTTGAGTGTTCTCTGCGAACCAGTCGGGGAAGGCCTGAAAATCACGAAACTGTCAATACGAGTGGATACAGCGTGGTAAGAAACGCACTGAGTAACCCGGCCAGACTTGTCCGAGGTAGAGGGATCCATCAGGGTTCTTGATGAATGTGTCACTGCACGGGGTGAGGTGGGACATGGTGCAAAATAATGTGACCCAACGTACCTGGCGACTCCGTCAGAGAATGGGTAATACTTTGCAAGGTGTCAGGGAAGATCTAGAGCAGTCAAAGCTAGAGCTCACCACATCAGTTGCGTTGACAGTAGCCCCAATACCTGCATCTACAATAGGGATGTCTACGAAAGTTGAACGATTCAGTATCCACTTGCACATTACGTGTCCTCAATGAAATGCCTACAATGTTGGTGGTTGGCAGTCTAAAAAACTGAATCGGTCATCTTGCCTATTACCACGCTAGACGACTGACCAATTCTTCGATGAATTGCTGGAGTTCTTCACCAGGGAATCTCACAGGATCGGTTGTAAAGTCACGGTATGCGTGATACAGGTCGATGTCATTCCATTGAACTGGTTTCTCGTTTAGCTGAGGGCGAATTAAGCAAAAGATAAAACAGACCTTCGAGAGGAATATTCGCAGCACGCATAGCAGCAACATTTGCGATGTCTTCACTAACGTTGACGTATCCCCACCTCGGATACCATTCCATTAATTCCTAGACAACCAGGTGGAGTTGTATAATCAATGGCCTACCTGCATAAGTGGAATCCAAAGCCCCAAGCGGGTTGCCACATGGGATAACCAATCGTCGCCCCGTATTGAGCAATCACTTCGGCATCCGTAGGCCCAGAGAAGAAGTAGAAGTCAAGGATTCCTCCAACCATCCGGTACTCAATAAGCGACACTGGTGAGTTAGGCGGAGTTTGCAAGAAGATATCAGACCCTGCAGAACTGCCAAATCGTTACAAAGTGTTCGCATGACAAAATTGGTTTACATTACCTGAGCAACAAAACTCCAGATGACGATGATGTGTTGGTGGTCTCGTTGAAGCGATGCTCCAGATAGATGGGATGTGAGCCATACCTTTGGCGCGTCAGTCACGTGTTACTGCTATTTTGACTGCCTTACATGTTCTGGTCAATAGGGTCTCCGACATCGCGAGCCCAGAGGGTTTGGATAGTACCGACGCCGCCATCCGTACCAATATCGCGTCGGAAGCCACTGCTAGCAATGATCTCACCTAGACCATAGATGTTTGTACCATAAGGCAGTGCTGAAGCAATCTACTCACGGCGCTCAGTATCGGGGATATCAATGCTGAAACTTATTTACCTGAAGATACTGATCTTCGAACACGAGGGGGAATCCATCGAAAGCCGTTCTGGAATCCGAGGAG
>JBBPSA010000285.1:0-11846 GCA_038093355.1 Boletus calvinii | reverse complement strand
GATGGCTGGCCAAGAGCGGATTGCGGCCGCATGGAAGGGGTGGATCGCTTCGAAAGAATATCCTTTATAGACGTTTAGGTGGCTATCGGACAAGGACGTTATCAATACAATTCATCAATCGATCAACACAACTTCAGTGTACATGGCACATTTGGACGTTTAATTCACCACGACTAGACATGTATCGATACTCTCGTCCCTCTTTTCTACGTAATATTTCTACGGGTTTATATATGTAACTTGACACAAGTATTTCCATTATAATAACAGAATGCTGGAATCAGACAGCCAATACATACACCTTCGTAAGCTCAGGAAGCTCCAGGACCTCTGACTACTTCTAACCTCAGCTATCGAGTTCCTTGATATCGGTTATACTTGGATGATAGGGTTTAGTGCCGATTCGGGATTCCAGGCACATTTTGACTCTCACCGTCGCTCACGCGGACCATTTTATTTATTCTACATAGTTACGCTCGACCCATCCGCCGTTTCCACCCACATTCCAAGCGTATATACAGCACATATTGTCCTGGTGACTGGGTTTTCTATGAATTTTGGCATGAATCCGGGCCGGAGTCGCACGTCGGCCTGCAGCCAGGAGCAGCGCCAGTGGACGATCGATACGCCCTCGGCGTTCGGTCATAACTATTCCATTTCTCATCTCAAACCCTCGCACTCCTCACGTATATGTACAGCCCAAACGCAAAATATGATGCATGTTTCACCCTTCTCGAAGCACACGCAAGGGCGCCGTCCAGTGGTAGAACGCGATAGAAACACGTGCGCCAACGTGAATGAGCCACAGGATGGTCGACCTATCCTATCCTTGCCAACAGACCCCGTTTTTCCAACCAGAGTTCGCGCATGGATGGCATGGCGTGATTGATCGTACGCCGGTGGAGCGCACCCTGATCGGTGGCTGCACCCAATGTTGATTTGAACTCGGTGCCCGTACGATATAAGGTGGAGTTGGAAGCAATGTCCCCGTTGGTTGGTTGAAAAACTATTGGCCCGCTGAGGTAAACCCAGTCGTTTATGTATGAGATTAAAGAAGTCCTGACGTCACAGAATCAACATCAGAAAATCCGCACCACAGTCCGCACCACATCGAACATTAGTAACATACTATGATTGGCAGCCTGTGGCCAGCCACTATGAGTAGATCAGAACGTGGAAGGCCGTGTGCGAGGCACAATCCAGACGTTCCCAACGAGTTTGGTATCTGTGGACACGTTATGATAGGATCAGCGCTAGAGCGTTGAGCAGGCAATCAGGGATGTGGCATTCGTCATCCTGTATCATGACGCATGACGTGGCGACAGCCTGACGTCGGATCTCCACCAAGAAACACATTCGTGACAGAAACTACATACCTTTCTGCAGGACTGCGCGTTACAGTATTGTCGGAGAACCCGGCATGGGATCAGCTGCGCACACGAGAAAGCGTACCGCCGCGCGCTAGCCTGAGTGGGGCCCATCAGAGAGAGCGGGCCCCGTGATCGGACGAGGCGGTGCATATTAGTAACTCCGTCGGGCTCGCAACCACGGAATTATTCGAGAAAAGAGTTCCTCCGTTAGGGTGTCCCAGGTCTCCCTGGAAATTAATTCTACTTCTCTTGAGGCTATGGGGCCTAGCCAATAAGTGGAACGCCAATTTGGGGTGTTAAATAAATGCAACTTGTTGCTGGTAACCAACAGATGGGCTTGATGAAACCGCTGGTAGTGCGTGAAACACGGCATGACACGACCTCCGTCCGAATCACGGTGACCTACCATGACTAGTGGCGCTCAACGAGCTCATCGGCTACGTAGTAGTAGAGTCCACAACTCACAACTCACAAAGCCTTGGCGATTCTCATGCACGCTTACTTGCATAAAGTGCTTCTGGAGGATCTTACAACGAGCTACATGTTGTGTTGTACTATGTCCGAAGAGCTGAGGCCAAATTTGAAGCTTGAAGTTCTCACCCTCCGGATGTAACTTCTTTGGCCTATATTCTGATGCGGCGGACGAATTTTCGAGAACTACAGTCACGGTCGGTTTTCTCCCCTCGTCGATGTATGGAAATGTTTGACGGGAGATACACGGTGTCGACTGTCATCAGCACGGCACCTCAAGTAGAGACTTCCCCAGGGTATTGTGTGACCCGTGTTTTTCCGTGCTCATGTTCATACATGCAGTCTATGGCAGCTTCGCAGCACTATGTTGTTTCTATTTTTAGACGAGATGTACCTGTGCAGGTTTGAGGGACATCGATAAGTATAAGTTTTGTCTGTCGAGCCGGCCCTTGTATACCTTGCTGTGTGCATCCTGCATTCGAGGGTGATCATTTTACACAGCAGATGACGGTAGACTTTGAGGCATTTATTCTGATCCAGTAAAACCAGAGACGAAGTTAAGGAAACGGAGGTCACAGCTATTAACGAGGGTTCCTCCTGATGGCTCTCCTGCCTTGTTGCTAATTGGTACACGATCCGAGGCGATGGGTACTGGTAGGAAAGGGTCCTTCGGCGGACGAAATGGAACACAAATACAATACACGCGAATGGACAGTGGCTCAGCTTCCATGTATTTGTCGCGCTTGATTGTACAGTCGATCGAGAATACCGATGGAACGACCCCTGTAGCTTGACTCCATGCGTGCTGCAGCTTCCTTAAGTGCAGTGAACGGCTCGGGGAATTTCTACCAAGCCACGCTAGAACATAGGTGGGTTGTTGGACATTATCTTCTTGTTCGTTCTCTGATTTACCCTCAGGTTCTCGATCTGTTCGAACTTCGAACGAATTTTGAACAGCGACGTGTGACTACGTATCGGTCGGCATGTCGTTACTGTTATGATCTCTAATGGGCATACCGTTGAACAGATGTACACCACCTGGGACCTCCACTGATTTCTCTGAGAATCGGTTCATTGGTTAACTTTCTTCCACTGTAAGGTGCCACTTCCGCATGTGACGGGATGCCAACGGTTATAGTCTTGGGATTCGAGGGTAGGAGATATGTGCGATCAGAGTTCTGGGATGGAGTGATGAAGAAAACAGGCCCTTTGTGATTCCTGGAGGGAGAAGAGGTTCAAGTTTGGCGCAAGTACTTCCATGATTCGTTTAATCCAGAGGGTTTAGTGTTGGAACGTGATTGAAAGTACGCTTGGGTGTGGCACTCTTCGTGCGTGGCGCCGGAGGTGAAAGAGAAGCACAGCCATTGGTGGGATAATGACTCGGATTCGCAAGATCGTACTGTATGGGTTGCACTGGCAGAGACTGTACTGCGGAGCGGATCTGGGTGAGGTTGAAGGCAAGGCTACAAGGTATTTGTTTCTCCATCCCAGACATGTTGCTCATGGCTTTACTGCCATGGTCACAGTCGTCTTCTGCGTACTAGGTCGACGTCCAGATCGGACACTCTACAACTTCCTTCTGGGGGACGGACAGGCCTCGTTTCGTTGCGCTACGCTCCAAACTACTCCTGCCGGAATCGGTCCTTCGTTTGGGTGTTTGGAGCCCGCTTACCTGATTTCTACTTCTTACCACCGCAATCTCCCCTTGCAAATAATCCTGAGCGGTATTTCCATGTTCTTGGGTCGGCTCAGCCCATCCGACGAGTCATCAAGTTCACCTTGTCCTCGATAAGGTGACCACGCTCCAGCACCCGTTCCGACTTCAACCGAGGGTTTCATGCTTCCGAACTCACGAAAAACGGCAAAACCACCGGAAATGCTTCATAGAACCCGTCACGTAATCTCCGAGTCCATGGACTTCATATAAGTGGGACTTCAATTCAAGTGCTCACCTGCATTGAGGCCAGCGCGACGCATGTGCATGAGGAATATCACCGGGGACCACAACCACATAGTCGTCTGCTCTCGAGGAAATACGCCCGCCAGCCGTAGTGCCCAGACACTGGCACACTGGCACAGCCGCCGTCACGGAGCTTCCGCGGGCGCTTCTTTTAGCCTCGTCGTAGTCCATCTGAGAATATACGCTGCCACGTTCTTATACATTTATATTTATGTAAGGTTGTAGCGCTCGTGTTCTTTTCCCTTTCTTTTCTCAGTCGTCTTCCCTCGTCTCCCCCCCTTCACCTCTCCTCTCGCATCGCGCCCAAACCTCCGCCCCCTTGGACCATGACAACCGGCGTGCGCACGACGACCCCAGTCCAACTAGATCACCGTAAGGACACCATGCGTTAACCTATTTCCGGTATACGGTGACGGTGATATGGCACCCCTACGGGCCCCAACCTAACCACGTTCATAGGTTCAAGTTACCACGTCGGCAGTCACAACCCCGTCCCCACAGAAATGACTTGGAGCCCGGCTGCCGTCATCACAAGCAGTGGAAAGGGGCTCCAGAGTAAAGGTGAGGTTGTGTCGAGTGACATTCGGTGGAACAGCAGGGTCGATACCCGAGGCATGATTGGATTGATGGCGGAATGGTGTGACTGTGAACAACGCTGCCAAGGAGGATTGTACCACCTATACTGGTACCACAGACATTTCAGAAAACCTGAAGATGCGTCCCAGGTATGTTTACTCAGCAGCCTGAGCGTATGTCCGGGTTCGAGCCCACGCAGAACCCCTGGGCTGTCCTCGGTACCTACCTGACTGAGGTCAAAGGTGAATGTGTGATGGGACCACCACCCCCACAGCGGCAATTGTCAAAAATATTCGTGATAAGAATACAAGATTATGGTTCTACTAAGTGTCTTCGGGCATTATGGTTGGCACAGGGGAACGCATCTCCAACGCGCGCCCTTGGCGATGATACAACGGAAGACCTATTCCATCGATGTGATATTGTTCCCCGACTAATTCCTTGACCGCAACCATCAACTTGTCCAGACGCGTCACGATACCAAACGCGGTCGACACACCGACACAGAAAATCCTACGATGGCGTTCTTGGTAATGAAGAACTTTTGACGGAAGAGAAGACATACAAGTACTGCAAGCTCTCGAGCGTTTCTTCTGTCAACACTTTTGGCAGACCAAAGTCTTCTTCGGATTCTTCATGTATGACATTCAGACCATGATGGCGCTCTACAAAGCGATTAAGGAGGGGACACGGCGTTACTTGGGGAAGAGGATTTCCATTTCGAAGAGACGATGATATCAAACCTAATTAAGACGTCCAAGGATCGCTCATCAAAGAAATGGAGACCACGTACTCATGACGGCCAACACATCACCCTGGAAGCCTGCATCCGACAGCCGGGTCCGCTTCAAGAACGCGAGAGCCCATGCAGGCTCCATATGCTCTAGGACCGATGTCAGATGAGACAATAGATTCGATATTTGACTGCAAGTCCGTGAGCAACAGAGTAACACAGGCCGAAGAGAGGCATCGCACATCTGGAGCTCCAAAATTCGTTGGTACCTCTCAGCAGGCCATTTACCCCGAAGCGAGAACTGCGGGGTATGAGCACAGGAAATAAAACATGGCGAGTATAGCGGACAAACCTCATACACGACATTTTCTTTTAATACGAGAGACCTCTTCAATTTGCTAAGGATGGCAAGAAGGTGTTGGACGATTACAACCGTGTCGCCCTCCTTCTTCGTGTTTGCAAATGAGATGACGGAACAGTATGTAGACCCAATTTCCGAGGCGGCGGTGGCCAGAGTCTTTCGTTCATACAGCCGAATTGTCGTCGACGGTGGAAGAAACGATAAGATGCTACACGAGCACTTAACATTGAGGGGTCGGTGCGGGGGAGAATCTTACCCAGCAGCCACCACGCCGATTGTTACGAGGACAAATCGTCTCTGTTCAAGGGCATTAGAAAAGGGCGATGAGCACGTCGACATTTGGATTTACCCAGGCAACGCCGATGCCGTATCCTGGCGAGGATGGCGAAGCAAGATGCGTGTCTTGGTACGAGTATCCAAAAACCTTTTGGTTTCCAGTCACGTCTTAAAACCGCAGGGTCAACAGAAGCACTTGACATACCAAAGCAGCTGTGACCCATATGATCAAGTTGGTCATCGGAGGAACAGGCCAATAGAGGCGTGCGAAGAAAAAGAACGGGAAACAAACAAGACACACAGCTGCCAAACCAAAGGCATTTCCTTGACCAGATCCCGTTGATATATACCTAATGTGTTGTGTCAAGTCACGTCGTAGTATGCGTGGATGTAAGGGAACACGAACCACATTACAGTACCAATGATTCCTCCAACGAAGGTGCTGAAAATCCGAGTCACAATCCCAAAGGTAGTGTCCCCACGGAATCGAGCAAGAGTAAGTTGACCCATTATGCTGTCTGGTTTGAGATACCCAAATCTTACAACGCGAGTAGGCAAGCTCACACAGCCCATACAAATTTGTTTTCTTGTGATCGTGAGCCTGTGTGAAGGAAGCACGGTAAAACACACGTACTATATGCGAATTCCGCGGATGACTTGAGGAACGATGGCAATGATAGAATGACTATATTCAAGTCAGTATCCAGATCCCCCTGACTGTAGCCATAAGTGGAACGTCTCACTCGTCAATATGCCGGCTTTAAGGGCGAAAAGAGTATTTCCCCCTCCTATATTTTTCACTGTATGGTACACCCAGTTCGCAGTTTTCTCCAGCAAGTTTCGGGGAGGCAAAGCATCAGGATCCCGACGGACTGCTTGTCCGAGGTCCATCAGCGATGTCGGATCCAAACCAGGTATAATATCTAAGAACCATTGATTCGATAAGGATTCTAAATGCAAATTGCAAGAGGAACACACCGGGATTCTCGTCATCGTCTCTCTCAACCATCTCGGATGGTTCCCATGTCGTACGGTGTATCAACTTCGACCAGTGGATTGTTGGGAACCATACTCTCGGCGCTTCTCGCTCAGTTTCCAGCCGGACTATCTCACCGAGCTAATAACACAGATTTACCTTCTTCAGAGATGAATATGGTGACACTTTCACATACCACGGCTTGGATGCTCGTAGCAAATTGCATCAGATGATACTGGTAGACATAACAGTGAAAAAGATGTCTGTGAGGTGTGATTTCACGCTCCGTCAACGCCTCATCAGGAGATGTGACCATGGCTCGATAAGGATCGAGGACGGTGCACCTTAAGGATCATAACTATGAGGATTCGGACTGTCGATCGGAGCGCGGGAAAAAACCTTTTTTTGTTCGTAAACTCGTCAAGGTTCAATGACAACTCGCGATGGAGGTCTTCGTACTTCTTGACCCTGTCCATACGGATTTGTTTCTTATCCTCTCGGCTCGCCCAGAAATGGAAGCAGTTGTTCCGGACGGAACCAAGCCAACCGCATGCGCCTTGGAGTCCATGCTCGCAACTTTGAAGCAAGTCCTGACAGCTGACACTCAGTAGCTTGGTGGCCCTTGCAATGTGCGCTTCAGAATCTGGGTGGGACATGTGGACTGCTTCAAGGTTGAGATAATGGAGGGATTCAAAAACCCCTACAGCAGGCTCCGCTCTTGCAGCGTGAGATAATGCGAAATGAAGAAGGGAGCTGTGAGATTGAGTGGGGTGATGGGATGAGGTGTGCCTGTGTGGCGAGTGTCGTCGTTTGCGATGGTGAATCGCTGTGTGGTGATGTACTTGTGAGGCGGAGTGGTGGCGGTGGTTTGGGAGCCCCTTCGATCCACCATCCAAGAATTCGTGATCTTTCTTTCTTTCTGTATTAGTGGGTGGTTGGCTGTCGTTAGGGGACGGAGGCCGAGAATGAGATGGGGGAGAGAATGTAGGTGTCGCAGGGATTGACGCAACAGGGGTGATGGGAAATCTCTCTCTTGTGGGGTCGATTAGTGTATAGTATAGATTCATACCGCTTGCCTTGACGATGAGTGCCCTCGTTAAAGAATGAAGTTGAGTGTAATCCGTAGGCGCAAAGCGGGAGTAAATAATGTCGAGTTTTTGCAGACGGGCGGCAGATGCAAGCACAGCAAGTGCACCTTCTGCTTTGCTAACAGCCGCGAGAATTGGAGTTGCAGAAAAGTTGGAAACAGTAACATCTTGCTGTAGGCGCTGGTGGTGTTCCTTAGTCGCGGAGGCAAGGAATGACAGTACATCTTGTAGACGCAAAGTAAATGTGGCTGATTGCGAAGTCGGGAAAAAGCAAAGAGACAGGATCAGAGCAATCGCCGAATGCAGGGCCAGCGGTACAACAATGCTTTGTCCGATCTAAAACCGTGTTAATCGTGTATCAGTACCCAATTGGTTGACGGACCTTGTAGTAAGGGAATGGAAACAAAGCAGCTGTCGTCAGTGAGATGTCTAAACCACCATTTGTTAGCTGACGTTAGACGAACGGCTAGCCATTGCTTACCGATACATATACATCCGAAGAGACACGCGAAGATGAATGGCCCAGGGCCCATGCGTGATTTGATATAGAGGAAAAAGGAGCTTCCAATGAAGAGAAATACAGCAATTATGATAGTGGGCTAAATTTTGGCACGTGAACTGCAAGCCTTGACGACGGTATATAAGGCTGCTTACGGCTGGTTCGATGTACTGGCCAGCAAGGATGTTTGCGAGAGGTGCGGTCATGTCCTTATTAGAGCGAGCAATGTACGCCAACTTCATCCCTAGACAGGACCAACTGTGGAAAATTTTAGTTGTTGAGTCACATATTAAGTGTTATAAAACTACTAACGCCCAACCAGACGCTGCGAATATTAGGATTACAAGCTCCCGCTGAAGCACAGCAATAAATGGGTCACTTGGAGGAGAGAGGAATGACGCTATGCGTTAATCAGCTCAGCAGGCGCGTCGGAGCGGGTCCTTTGATAATTTACCGATAATGATCAGGAAAGCTGCCTGGAAGTTCCTCAGATCCAGGGAAAGGAGAGAACGAACGAACGATACTCACCTGTCCCATCATATTCAGTGTCGTTGGGATTAGAAACAACAAGAGACCAATCCAAGCAGCCAAGGCACTACGTAGGACTGGTTTCCATTTCGACCAACTCCAATTCGCGGGTATCCACTGTAACGTGGGTGGAAGGTTTTCGAGACGCCAAATCGACTTGACGGGGACAGGCGAGACCTCTGTAGACTTGTTTCCGCCGTCGGGGGCGTTTGGTTGTTGAAGAGTCTCTTCCTTGTCCGAGTCCGCGCCGGCTTCAGCCGAGGTGTTGTTTAGAGAATCGGGGGTCGCAGGATGAACGACAACTGGCTTTCTTTGTTCCGACTGTATCCTGACTTGCAGCTGTGGCCTAGGGGATCGATAACCATCTTTTCGTTGGTCGTCCTTCATGATGGGCTACGACGAAGATCACAGAGCGACGACAGCGGACTTTGATGGTTGCCGCACGTCATAAATCATGTGACCCACTAACTCCGAGAAAGCCGGACGCCGGACGAAAAGTCGTCAATATGCTCCTCACTTCACACCCACCTCCATCCGCAAGATCGGACGGTTAAGCTTCAAGGGCGTCTTCCAGTGTCTGGTCCCATGTCTCCTCGTTCAGGTCCCATCACGCAAACTCTGCTTTACCTTCCTTCCTGCAGTTCTGGGCGTGAAGGGTTAGTATACGTTTGCATTCGGGGGGCCGGGGATGATTACTCTCTCAACTTGAAGAGTCCCTTGACACTGCCCATCGATACTCAATAATGCTGGTAAATACAGCAACGAGATGGAACCCGGGATCGTGGAAAGAAGAACTCGGACTAATACTATAGCAGACCATCCGATCAGATCTTTGGACCCCCCGGGTTCGGAAGTCGCTTTCAAATTGGTAAAGTCTAATTTCGAACAGCGTGCCGGCGCGGGTCGGAAGGCTGCATGTAAAGAAGGATCTATGGGCGTGTATCGCCATCAAACCGAGTCTATCGGACTAGGCATTGAGCCGGGCCTCAAGCTTCGGGGGAGTTAGTGGCATCCCCGTTCAACAGTGTCTACCTTCGGGTCCAAAGCTAAGACAGCACGACATCTATGGCTAATATCGACAATGTCGCCCATGAGGGGTTTGACACATCATCGTCTGTGCGGCTAAACTACTTATCTTATCATTTCTACTTCACCTGATGCGTTCACAGGTGTTCGTTTCAGTCGTTGTTACCTCATTTGGATGTCCATGATCCTTGCTGTCGTGTGGCCCCGTCATCCCTATTGGCCCACCCTCTGAGCCCAAACGTGGCGCGTTTGCGACTCTGGGCGTGCTCCCCTGCCTTGCCTCTTTTTCTTCCTCACGACCTACAGTATACTACGACTCCGACTGGGTTTTCCAACAGTTTACGACGTCACCATCGCGTCCCAGTCGCGAATTCGCTCACAGCTCGCTCTTTGGTCATAAACACGCGCGTTCGCGACTCCAGATTCCCTCACCTCGGTATATTGTGCTCGCATCTCGCCGGCCCTTTCTGGCATGGTTACTATTCCTAGAAGTATAGTGAGCTCATCTGACGAAACCTCGCGTTCTCCCAAGGCGTTCTATTGTCACACAGCATGTAAACTGCGACGATTAATACATATCAAAGCCACCTTATCAGCGCTGGAAGACACGGCAGATTTGGGGATATTTTGAGTGCAAGATTTCGTACATATCTTTGGAAACCACTTTTAGGCTTCCGCGCTCTCACGCTAACTGTCTCTTGTTTCGTTCTTTATGACCTCTGACAAAAGCAGCAGTGAGCAGAAACACGCCGACGTCAGGACTGTTGAGGAACAGGCTCCATCCCCCGAGGTACACATTGCCCTCCAGCGCAAGCTGAAGAACCGTCATGTCTCCATGATCAGGTAAATAACCCTCTGCGCTTACATGTCCACCACCCCCAACCCACCCTCGTTTCCAGTATTGGCGGCGTCATAGGCACCGGACTATTCTTCGGGACGGCACCCTCTCTTATGAATGGCGGTCCCCTGGGTGTTCTCTTGGTCTATCTGTTCATTGGAACGATATGCGTTGCTACCATGGTCTCTTCCTGTGTCCTCCAGCTCCAGCTGCGCAGCGTCTCATCCCTCATCATAGCTTTCTCTCGGCGAAATGACGGTTTTCCTACCCCTTCCCGGTGGCTTCATTAAACTCGCTGAGCGTTTCATCGATCCCGCGTTTGCTTTTGCAACTGGTTGGAATTACTGGTATGGATGGACGGTGCGATTAGTTCAGCGTCAATTCGAGCGCTTACTCACCCTCGCAATGTAGCTGACCCTACCTGGTATTGTGTGACTTAACATGAAATTCCTTTCATACTGACTGTTTCCTAGCTGAATTATCTGCGGCAGCAGCTATTATCGGTTTTTGGGACACAAAGATAAACCCTGCCGTATGGATTACTACGTGCTTGGTCGTTGTCATTGGGATAAACGGCCTCAGCGTCGGTGACTATTTTTTTAATAATACATTTCTTCCCCTCACATCCGCCATAGGTGCATTCGGAGAGGCAGAGTTTTGGTTTAGGTGAATCCCATATCAGGCTTCTGTCCGCTTCCCCGCTCACATGCCTTTCTGTAGTTCAATCAAAGTCATTACAATAACTGGATTGATCATCCTTGGCATAATTGTTGATTTGGGTGGAGGTCCAAATCACGATCGCGTCGGGTTCCGATACTGGAAGAATCCAGGACCGTTCACGGACTACCATGGCATTGGCGCAAATGGTCACTTCCTCGGCACTTGCAGCGTCATCACCCAAGCTGCGTTCTCGTATCTCGGCACCGAAGCAGTGGCAGTTCGTAGTATCGTCACAACGCTTTCTGCGCGGCTTGACATGTTATCAGATGGAAGCTGGTGAAGCAAGGAATCCCCGCCAGACCATTCCAAAGGCAATCAGAAGGGTTTATTTCCGTGTCTTGCTATTCTACATCGGAGGCGTATTCGTTATTGGTTTGCTCGTCCCTTCGAACAGCCCATCGCTCAATCCCAACTCCACCAACAC
>JBBPSA010000284.1:0-11955 GCA_038093355.1 Boletus calvinii | reverse complement strand
CCCGCGTGTCAAAATGAAGATATGCCCTCAGGAAGTACCCGAGTGGCCAACCCCACTCCGGGCCCTGATATACCCTTATCAGTCTGACGCGAACACCCACTGGCAAAGCACGCACGTTGTGATAATTCCGCCCTTTGGCAACAGCTTTATCCTCTGAATCGTTTGAATTATCGTAGTATGGGCGGTACTGCATGTCGCTTGGATCCAGGGTCTTCATCCCCATTGGACCGCGCAGGATCTGATCAGCGAGCCGGAGCGCCTGTAGGGCATGTGTTTCGTCAAATAGTTCAGGGGCGACTGTCATCGCAATCGGAAAGTTGGGTCTGAATTGATAGTCGGACCATTCACGCCCTCGCCCAGATCCGCAAACATCCTTGTAGATCCCTCGACGGTGAATGAGTTCCGTGTCAACGGCATACTGAGTGTCATCTGCGGGATCTGTGGCATGCATTAGCAATAATGGTGTGAAACAGTAGCCGAATTCATTACCCAAAGGGATGTAAAAGTAGCGCTCAAATGACCTCTGGATAAGGTCGTTCCACTCGCCATACGTGACAAGCCTGTCGCTTCCGTCGACTGTTTCTCGCCTCAGTGAAATCCGTTGCACCGCGAACGGGAACGACTTACCCGAAGCAACAACCCCCTCGAAAGGAAACTTGCCTTCCTTCACAAGCACATCCAACCACCTCAGTGTGCTTTTCACCAATCCCACAATCTCGACCGGAGCACCATCCCTTGGGGTTCCAGGAATACCTTTTGTCCTAGCTTTCTCACTCTCCCCCATCTTATCCATCCACGTCCCACAATTATACTCGCTCCCGCCAAAAATGAACCCTGTCTTCCAATCGACATAGATGTCAATATCAAACCCTGCATCTTTCATTTGCATGTCGAGGTTTGGGCCCCCATTATGTTCGCGGAAGGATATCCCTGATGCATGCCGCTGAAAAATCTCTTGGATAACTTCAGCCAGTGTACTAGTATAGGAATACGCGCGGGGGTCGTCCCATGCTACCCAAGTGTCGTCCGCGGGGAAACGGCGGCGAACGGTCTCGGAAAGGATAGATATACCATTGGGGGCCATGTTAACGTAGTCTTGGATATTCTGCAACATCCACCAAGGCGAGTCGCGTGAGTTGTATCTGCACGAAGATTGTCACCCACTTGACGAATAACACAGGAAATTACAACGTACCGGGGGTTTCTCACAGAATCCAATAAATTTGGAATCAATCCGTGTTTTAGAGTTGAGGCGAACGCTAAAATATGTCTCCTCGCGCCCTCATAGTTTCCCGTAGTTAAGAAAAGTCCTCTCAGTGAGATGAATACATCTCTGCCCCAGCACCTTGCCCATCCGGTGCTGAAATGAGGCAGTCCAGCAGCGAGTGATGGTGTGGCTTTGCTGGGATCCAATGATGCTGACTGGACGACTCCGTGCATCTGTACGGCGCATAGAGCGAGATTTTGCGTGAATTCGTGTCCAGTAGAGACGAACTCAGAGAATTGCTCTAGGGCAGCGCGCCGAGCAGCTTTGTACGCTGTATATATGGTGAGGGCGAAGAACTTGGGCCGCAGGTAAGGAGGAACACTATTTTTGATTCGTTCAAACCTCTGTTGTAACCATTGAGCAGGAGCGGTTAGGTTCGGGAATTTGTCCGTTTGGCTGTTTGCTCCAGTCAATACTAACACTTCGCACAGGGCACGAACTTACTAGAATAGTCTCTCGGCGGTATAATCCAGAGCCCATGTTCCCTTTCTCAAGTTTTCGCACAACGGACTGCCCAGATCATTAGTGGCCATGATCACCCGCAGAGATCCCATCCACCCCTCCAATCCGCAATATGTCAACCGACCCAGAGCAGGAACATCATACACGCCAAACTTTCCGTCAGTTGCATCTCGCTCTTCTGCATCAGCGCGGTAGAGTGCGACATTGAGATCTACTAGATCGAGGGATGAAAAAGCAGCTGCGGAGGAGTCAACATCGGCACAGAACCCGTCGAGCGCAGGATCCGCTTGTTCAGCTTCAACCTCGAAAATCATAATGCTGCCTGGGGGGAAGAGGTCGGGGATGATGATGGAACAAAGAGGGCCAGCATGATTTGATTTCTGAATGGCCAGAACATCGGGTAAGTCGATGAGTCTGCTGGGCAAGCCCTTTATCGTTTCCGCGTCTCCAGGAGCTTCGTATGACAGGAAATCGATAGCAAACCCACAGATAAACTTTGCTCGCGTTCGACTTAGTTCGATAGGGTTCGCTATTGTAAGCCACCATCAACTCGTGGGGTGCGGGACAGAGAAATAGAACTACTCACGCCCTCCTCGTTCTTTGGGGCGTTTGGTAAATGCTGTATGAGCGACGAGCAGGTACCCTTTTTGCGTTTTTGGATGAACTCTATGGATGATAATATACTGTAGCACAAAAGAGATTGTCAGCACATCATCACTACGAGCGAAGAGAACCAAGCTGGGCACTTGCATCACCATCCTGAAACACATGAGCTTCTTCATATCCTCCAAGCACCATCTCTCTCTTTAGCCCGTTCAACACCCTCTTTGCTCTGGAAATTCCCGATCCCTCGCCAAGATCCGTGACTTCATACAACCTTTTCTCCTGAACCAAATTTAGAAGCTTCGAGTATAGATCATCGAATCCTTTGACAGAAGCCACAGCGCAATATCCAAACGTAACAATTCCGGCCACGCAGAGTGCGTGCTCGGCGGTAAACTTGTCGAGGTAAGACTCATTGTCGTGAGTTAGATCATACATGATCGCGTGCGGAATGGAGCCGTGGAGAGGAGTGACGATACATGGGCGAGTAGGTCCTGTGCCAAATGGTGGAGCGAGTTCTTGCACATTTGTTAAGCATGCTTCATCCATCGACCCTGTAAATAAACGCAGGACCGAGCCTGAGGTCAATCTCAGCACGGGGTAAAGTCAAAAACATACCCATAGGCTTCCCTAATCCATATCGATACATGATCCTCGAGAACTCCTTTGGATCCCACGCGTTCCCAGCTTCTCTGACCAAGCTATTGACTCCCAGTTTCCTCACGAACAGTAGATCCATCTCTTCGCTCCCAGTAAAGAGCTCCGCGCAGACATATAGGTTTGGGTTCACTTTCCGCGCAGCATCGAGCATGGCGGTCCCGACGTGCAGAGGCGTCGAATGGCAGTTATCGATACGAAATCCGTCAAATGTTTTCGCGAGAGAGGTGGCATAAGAGGTCATGAAGTTCCATAACCAGGGATTATCCGAGGGGGAAGAACCATAACGAAGTTTCACGCAATCGCCCCAGACAATAACTTCTCGGCGCAAGTATGCTTTAGAAGGTGGGAGAGCAAAGTTTACCAATGGATCAGCATCCCATATCCAACCGTTGTTTGCAACGGAATATAAAGTAGGGTTTGTTTCAAATCCGGGCAGACGCGTGAAGTAGGGTTCAACTAAAGGTGAACTAGCCAACACCATGTCAGCTGACTTGTCATGCAAACGACGAACACGCACTCTTTGGAAATTTCCCCAAGTTTAGGTCCATTCGGGTCAAGTCGGATGTACTTCAGTCTATTCTTGATCATGTCCAGCGCTATTCGCGTATCTTCTTCCCATTCGGCGTAGAGTGACACGTTCAAAACATCAGTAATCCGTTTCCAACCCTCCGCAAGTGCTTGATCGTCATGTGCATTGTGCACGTATGCAGCTTTCATGATTCCGGCAGCTATGTCACCGTCGACATGTGCACAGTATCGCGAAGATAGTGCACCAAGGCCACGGATGGAACCAGATGACCGTATGATATCGGCAATCGCAGGTGCAGATTTTCCATTGAGATCTACGCCATTCCAAGGCACGATCGAACCAGATGACAACGCACTGAGGATGGCGGCACTCTCCTCTTGCACGTCCAGGACATAAAACTGCCACAGATCCTTTGACTTTAAATGCAGCTTGAAAGCGCTGATGAGCGTGTCTATGTCCTTCTGGGAGGTGACATGTGTGGGCAGTCCGCTGCCTTGGAGTGAACCCGAGAATTCGAGGATGGCGTCGTCGAATTCTAATGCAGGAGTTAGGTGAGGGGTATTTGAGGGGCTGTAACCTAAGCTTTTGATGAGAATAGCAACATACTTGGTTCACCTAGGACTCGCCTGCTTCAGGATGATGAACGAGCCATTCGCTGTCGCTGGCGGTATGGTTAAGCACCACATCCGTCATACTCAGAAGGCCGTATTCTTCCTTGGCTACTCGCAAAGTGTCTTGTATGATAGAAGCGGCTGCCAAGGGTTCGGCGGGGGGGTTGAATATGCGAGAATCGTAGTTCTTCTGATCCTTGATTGAGTACGGACTATCGCTAGCGCCCCGCACCTGGAGAGGAGTCCAATGCAACATGGTATAACCGCGATCACTAGCCTCTTGAAAGTGCTTCTTCCATTGTTGGATAGGACCCATCCATTTAGATATGACTGTCAACATTGCGATTCCATCGAGAGGTAAGTTGACGTAGTCTGACAAAATTTGGGCTCCTTTATCCGAAGGCAGGAGTGGTCTGAGGTCAGCGGAGAGAATAGGTGAGCGTGCGGGGATACGAAGGATGGGGTCGATATTAAAGTAGCCTTCCCTGCCTTGGATTCGTTGTCCGGGAAAATCGCTATCGTATTCAACCCAATAGACGAACGCGCCAGCATGGGATATGGGAAGATCGACTTGGATGGGCTTGGAGAAGTCAATGGGTAGTCTGAGCGTGTATATCAGTCATGTTCACCAACTATCTTCGCAAGCTCACTTTCGCTCCGCGAACCGGTCCCGCTCGAACAAGCCACCATCAAGCGGGAAGTTTGTTCTGAATACACCATTTTTCGAAGCAGGTGACCCCGCATCCAAAGAGACGCGTAATATGTAAGGGACATAGGCAGGGGGGAGGCGGATATACTGTGGGGTCTCGAGTAAGTAGATAATCGAAGTGGAGGACTTGAAAACTCGCCGACCGCTGTTTGTTGGGCCCGCCGTCGGGATCGAGTCTAAGTTCGAAAACACGAATAGGCTGTTCGCCCTCTAATCGTTGGCTCAAAAAGAATTCTTTTCCTTCGTCGGCGGGTGTCTTCGGAGTGGTTGGCGCTATATCAATTTCAGCCATGCCAAATTGAACTTGCGATAAAGAAAGATCTAGTCTTTGCGACGGGGTACCCAGGTTGATCGGCCTGACCATGGCAGAAGCGACGAAGGGGGGAAGGAATGAATGATAATTGTGGCGAGCGTGCGGTCTTTATAGGATTATGCTTCCACTTCATTGCTGGTCTGAGTCTGCAACGCTGGCATCGTCGTGACACCGTGACGTCAGTGGAAACCTCTCCTTTTTTGGACATACATACCTGTTTCCAGATAAAAATACCCTCTTTAGAATGCCCCTAAACGCCATGCTCAAATCCCAGCAGCCTAGCACCTGGGTGACTTTTATTCGATGGCAAATTTCATGCAGTCAATATTCCCAGTCCAAGAAGTTTACAGGTACAATCGTACACAGTCTTTCTTCCATTCCCATGTGGATACCCAAACCATCCGACAATGCAACCCTAATTTGCGGAACCGTAGCGAACCCCGAAAACGTTCTCGTGATATGCCTTGATTTCTACAGCCGACAGTGTCAACAATCTTGTAGCGATCAAGAGAAACGCTGCGAGCGAGTACGTACGGAGTGCGACGTGCTTCGAGTGGAACCGACACAAAGCAAGGTTTCCCATCAGGCACCAAAGTCCAGCGGTCTCTTTGTAGGGTTTCAAACCTATCTCGCGGCCCACCCCATTGATCTCGCCTTCATCATCAAAACCCCAGATTGGCTGGATCTTGTCGTGAAGCTCTGCGTTCTTGATGAGATCAATGCATGCACTCCGCGCATCGCCGTAGCTGCAACGATAACGCGGGTCACAGGACTATCACGAAGGACTGGGAGGAAGACAGACCCGGTTGCAAACATGACGACATCAGCATCCAATGTTGAACCGTCTTCAAAAAGTAATCCAGTTGGCGTGAACTTCTTGATGGGTCCGTCGCTTTTCAACTTGATCTTGCCGTCAATGAGTAGCTGAGAAGCACCGACATCTGGTATAAGAGAAGTGCTTTTATCTACTGGCTCGTGCTGTATGCGGAAGAACATACCCAAATAATATCCTCCCGCCTTGCTGAACGCTAATTGGAGCAGGCCTGAACCGTCTTCTCCAAAGGTGAGCTTGAATCCAACTCTACGGAGGCCGTCGAGAAGTTCTCTGAAGTACACGTATATGTCACCGTTCATGGGTAAGAACAAGCGGGAACATACTTGTCGGCCTCGGCAATATCTTTGGTGACACGCTGCTGCAGATATTTTATGACGTGCGTCGGATACGAAGCACTCACGCGATCCGCGACGTCCGTTGGGGGCCCACCATCCCAGAAAAGTGCTTGAATATCGGGGATCTATCAGTAAGCGATTACACATCAAGAGAACAGATGCCACCTAGCATACGTGGCATCCCTTCTTTAGTTGACATGATATAAGTTGGGCTCCGTTGAACCATCGTGACATCTATCAAGTACGTCAACCCATGATACTGGGCGGCAACAGATACAACTCACCAATGCTATGATCCACGTAATCGGCACAAATATCATGGGCTAATCATCATAAGTTCCGGTTGAAAATCAGGATAAGTAGAACGTCACACCCGACGTGCAAGAGCCAACGACCGCGACCTTCTTTCCTGTATGATCCGTCGCATATTTGTGTTCGGTCGAGTGCGAGATCTGCCCCTTGAACTCATCCTATCTACGTTGTAAGCAAGTCGGTTCTCTATCAAAACGTTGGATGCTTACTTGTCCTGGAATGTCTGGGACTCTTGGTAGGCCACCGCCTATGCCGAGTGCCAGCACAACGTGGTCTACCTTGAAAACTCGATTTCGTCCGTCTTCGCGTTCGACTTGAACAGACCAACGCTTCCCGCTGTCCTCTGTTTCCTTTTCGATCGAGGCGACGGTTGCGGAGGTCCATACGTTCAGTTCCAAGGTGTGAGCATAGGACTCGAGCCAATCGGCCAGTTTAAGTGCCGGAGTATAGACGGGCCAGGAAGGCGGGAATCTGAAATCGGTCGTTTGAATGACGAGGAATCTCTTTGATCAAAATATGCACTTACGGCAAGTAGGGCATGTGGTCATACCCTACGATGCAATCAGAGAAAGGGGCAAGTCAGGATGCCGGACTCACAAACTGGGTCATGCAAGCACAGCGCGGCATAGCGTTTCCTCCAATTGTCCCCTATTCTCTGGTTTCGCTCGACGACGAGTGCATTCACTCCCAGCATCTTGAGCCGTGCGGCAATCTCCAAGCCACTCTGTCCTCCGCCGACTACGACCACGGTGGGTTCCTCATCGAGAAATTCTCTTTCCCTCTCGCGCTTGGCAGCCCATTTACCATGGTTTGGTTCATAGTTCCTCAAAGGTCCAATCCGCTCGGGGAAACCCTTTAGATCCTCGAGGTTGGTGTAAACTACATGCGCCTTCCACGCGCCATCTGGAAGAGGGACGAGCCTGAACACGCCAGAGGCATGACCCACGTTGGTGTCAAATTTGAAGAAAGCCTGTATCCAAGCGATGTCTGGGTAGGGTCGCTGGAGTTCTACGAGGTCGCGTTGGAGAGTAAAGGTGTCCCGCTGGGGGTTGAAAACACTGAGTTGATCTTGGAGGAACTTGGATACCGCGCTCTTTCCCTCGAAGGTACGAAAGTCCCAAGTGAGTGCGAGCATATCGCGCCAATAGCCACCATCAAGGAACAGATCGACGATGGACGACACATCCTTGAGACCGACTGCTTTGGCGAATTTGGTAAACCAGTCATCGACGACGGCTTGTACATCTAGGTTTGGGTCAATGGTACTACCTAGATTGTGCAGAGTAGGAAGGGTGCGAGGAGGAGTTGAAGAGGCCATGATGGGGGGGAGTGGGGAATGAGAACCGCGAACTTATTAGTCCGTGTTGCTCCGATATAGATTGTTATAAAAAGCTGAGTAGGAAAAGCTTAGGAGGGACCCTGTGTGAGGAGATAAGGTGAAACGCGAAGTTAGTCCGTGATCCTGCCGTATGTTAGACCCGTCAGTGCCTCGATTCACTGCAAGTATATTGCAGTGGTTGATCGCCAGTCACTGATTGATGGAATTTTCCAAGAGGCACCGCTCGTGTTGAAGTCGACACGACCATACTACTTACTTTCAGCAAACCCTGCGGCGCAGGAAACGAAAAACCGACCTCGCGATTACGACCACATGATATGATGATAATGAGTCCAGCTCATTTAGGTAAAGATGGGCGGCGGGAAGTTCCCATCAGCTATGGTTAGGCCCAAAAGGTATCAAGCAGGCTGTGCACTCAGTGCTGAAGTAGGAGATTGTCAAGCCAACAGATAGGCTACTGCCACTGGCAGTGGTTATGTAAACAGTAAATTGACGCTTTTATTTTATTAGCTGAGACTGAAGCTGAAGCGCTGAAGGCTCGCCAAGCCAACCATACTACTTAGTAAATGTTCGAAATGTTCAAGGAGACACCAGCACAAGACGCCGCGTCTGCAGCTCTAATAAATCCTTCTGGTCAAGTCAGAGTCCGCTGTGAAGTTGAAAAGGAAAGAGAATAAAAAGTACAAGCAACGTTCAACGCCGTCCGTCGGATCACCCATCCGCCACTCTACCCCCGGTGCCAACCATCAGACCTCAAGCGCGAACACAAATGAGATGCCCAGATCCCTCAAAGATCCCGACAAACAGTGAGGAGCGGACAACGACGGACGAGATACAAAATGCTGAAAGAGAGAATGCAAGCAATGAGATTGTATGATAAGCGGGTCGATAAGTCCTTGTTAGGACGGGAGTAGGCTTGGGGTAGGATGGACATGCACGAATAGGATAGAGTAGTAAGTCCGAATGGATCGATTCCATTGAATAGGTCTAGGAATATCTGGATGCACGGCGACTTCCTAGATCGGTTCGAGCATAGGCATGAGAGTAGGGGTGGTGAATCAGGGTATTCCGAATCGAAAGCGAGAAAAGGAAAACAAGGCCTGCTCACAAATTACATCAACACATCTTGCGACTGCCAGCTTTAGGTGGAGCACGCACCTAAGAGATTCACCGTCGTCGCTGCTGTTGGTAAACAGCAAGTGGTACATCCTCCTCTTCGCCTCTCGACGCAGGCACACTTCCGAGGCTTGCTCTTGGTCTCCCGTTGGGCGACGGTGCGACTGCATGAGCGCTAACTGCTTTCCTCGCTTTCCCATCTGCGGGTAGGGGAGCGCCAGGGCTTGCCGTGGCCGACAGTGAGCGCGTCGGGCCTCTCGAAGCTTGTAATCGACCAGGAAGGGGTGATGGCGGTGAATATCTGTTGTGATTTTGAGAAGGTGGTGATCGAGAGCGACGTGCTGGAACAGCTTGTGGGGAAGAATCTGCCTGGAGGGGTCCATTTGGAGGTGGAGAAGAGGATGATGGTGGCCGGATACGTGATGCTGCTGCTGGGGAAGCAGGCAATGAGTTTGGTGTAGGCGATATTGTACCAAGGAGAACGTGTGGATCCATGCCTCCAGAGTACATGAACGTACCAGGCTCAGGCTCAACAATTGGTTGGGGCTGATTGATAGGAGGGCTGGATTGTCGGTGTATGCCAGGTGGTGGAGATGACCCATAGCCGTACGGTCCATTGTATTCCTGTTCCATAACCCGATGCTGCATCTCGTACTGAGGGCCCTTGACCAGCATCTCTCCCGCGCGCCGGGAACCCTGTTGTGTAGGATTTGCTTTCGTCAAAGTACCTCGCCGAGACTTTTCTTTCTGCTGCTGCTGCAACTCTCTCTCCTTTTCCTTCTGTTCCCGCTCGCGTTCTTGTTTCTCCCGCTCCAAGCGTTCGTTTTCCGCCCTTTGTCGCTCCTCCGCCTCCAACCTCTGCATCTCCTCTTGCTCAGAAACTCGCTGTACTGGAGCTGCATCCGGCCCTTCGGTAGGGGGCGCCGCTGGCGTCGGATTTTGGGTTTTATTGATGACACCCAGATACCAAAACATCAGATTGCTGATCAACACCTGCTCATAAAGGGGCCTTCTCGGATTCGCTAGCTTGATGTGACTCAAGCGATAAATCGCGCGTTCGACATGGATCGGGTACCTTGCATACGGTCCCTGAAGGCCCGGCTGCGGAGAGGGAGACGTAGGTAGTCCCTTTGACGACTTGGACGTACCAAGGAGGGCAGTGGCCGTTTCGCGACCGGATGCCGCGTGTCCACTCGTCTGAGAAGACGATTCGTCTTGCTTCCTCTTGCTGCTGAACAACGAGCCAAAGAAACCACTTTCCTTCTCCTTTTCCTTCTCGGCTCGCTGTGCCTCCTTTTCACGATCCCTTTCCACTTTCGCAGTCTTCTTCCCGTTTTTATCGCCGCTACCCCATTTACCAAAGAGCCCTCTTTTATCCTTTTCCTTCTTTTGGGCAGGGCTGGCCGGCTTTTCCGCTGAGAGAGGGATATCAGGAAACGTCAATACCACTGCGGTCTCTTCTGTGGTCGATACAAGAGTAGTATCGGGCGAAGGTGTGCGAGGAGTCTCTTCTATCGATGCAGCAAGATTGAGCCGCTGAGGCTGAGGATGCTGCAACTCTGGTTCAGGTGTAGGATACATTGATGGTAGTTCGACTGCCACATCCGTCGAGGACGATTTCAGGTCATCCGCTGGAAGGGTCAAGGATAACAGGGGAGGTTGAGGGGCCATGAGTGATTGTATGGAGCGCGCGATTTCGCTCTCGGGATCTTCCCTGACGTATGCGTCATATATCAATGTTTCTTCGCCGTAGGGTTCGGATCGGTGAGGAGTTTGTTCGTCGCTAGTGATACTCTCATTGGAGAAGGTACGAGGGCGTCTGAACTGTTCAGGGCTATCGGCTTGCTCACTCGTGTGATCGTTAGAGGATAGGTCGCTTGACGTGCGTGGCTCTGTGGCCTTGGCGGTAGGTCTACGCCGACGGGCCGAAAATCCACGTCCATCCCCGGCTGCGGGCACTGATGCCTTGCGGATTTTTGTCCGCGCGGCACGACGAAGAATTTGGCCAGGAGGAGGAACGATGATTGGTGCATCAGCTTCATCCGGCATGGGCGGAATATCGTCCATCGTATCGATGGCTGAATGAGATAGCTTTGAGCCAAGACCGTTGTGAGTGTGATGCTACGACGCTCCACTGACCTGAGGGAGAGACGTTGAGACTGAGACTGCGCCTGAGAACTGTCCTGAACTTTGAAGGGTCACCGTCTTTGGTGGCTTCTTCTGCGAGTTCCTCGAGGCGTTGCAGATCATTTATGGTGAGTTGTGGACTGGCATGGGCGAGGACGGTGCGATTTCGCCGAATTGGAACGATGGTTTCTTCTTCGACATCATCAGTCTCAGGAGGTTTGTATTGCCTGCTGAGCATGGAGCGTTTACGCTCGAGAACGGGGGAGATTGTTGTCAAAGATCGACCCAAGGTATTTGAGCCATCTGGCGGGGGCGTACGAGCGTGTTCCTTAAGGAAAGCACGAAATTCAGCAGGTGCAATTTCAGGGTGGAGGCGAGCGGGGACCCAGAAGAGATGGAAGGGATCATCAGAAGAGGCGGCACGTTCCTCGGAGCTTGAGCTGTCTTCATGAGAGCCACTGCTTGAGTCGCCGTCGTTGAGCTGTGTGGCCGGTGCAGCTGACCAGTAGCCCGCAGTCGGGGAGGGTGGGGATGAGGGGTTTGGGAGATCAGGGTCAAGGATGAGAGCGCCTGGGCCGCCCTGCGTTGATGACCTTCGTTTGATGTCGCGGAGGGCTTCGACTTCGCGTTGGATCTCGAGCTGGGAAGGTTGCATGGGCCGTTGAGGGGGGTGGCCAAGGAAAACGTGTGATGTGGACGGAGAGGGGTCGTCGTGTTCGCCGTGGTTGCCGTGGTTG
>JBBPSA010000283.1:0-11973 GCA_038093355.1 Boletus calvinii | reverse complement strand
CGGTGAGTGTAAGAGGCGGGGATTGGTTGCGTACTCAGCGGTATCGGTTATCAGGACTTGGAGGAAGTGTTCCGCTTCGAAGGAGATCCATCGGCTTGACCACCTCGCAGGCGATGGGGATCCTCGATGAGCATATAGCAGTCAGAGGACCGGTAATATCATGGTTATGTGAATGCTTGAAGAAATGATTCATGGCGTTGAGACCTCTATGTAAACTCCTGACTCCAGAAAAAGAGTTAATCACGGCGATATATTCACCAGTTCGGACCACTCGACGTTCAACCTCCACCCCATCCACAACTCGCACATAATCCGCTTCCACGATCGTATCAAATCCCGTCTCCTTGTCTATCCTCTTCGGAATAATCTCCGCGTTGATCTCCAGATCGAGAAGCCCCTGTAGGACGAGCTCCCAGCTTGGGCGACACCTTCTCCCTGTATGACGCGCTGTGGATACCTAAGATCGACGTTGTATTTGAGCTCTGGACAGGCGTCAACTATGACGTACGAGCGGTATCACGCACGTTCCAAGGCAAACAACAGGAGGCGATGTTCGTCTGACGTACATCAGCGAACCAGAACGTGCGCCAACGCACTTGCCAAGAGGTCAGCAGCCGTGCCATCACTCGCCAAGACATTTGTTCCATCCATTCTTCTTTCAATGTCCATAATGTGCTCTGCAGCACCTGACAGCCAGGCGACTTCGCAACAAAGCGCATGAAGTGCAATGTATGCGCTATTGGGAAGGGGTAGGTCAGTTACGGTGGAGAACGTGACAAGGTCGGGAATGCGTTCATTAGTTCTAAGCTCCTCGCGCACTAAATGTACACGGTATGTGTGTGGACGGCCCTGTCAACAAAGGGTGTTCAGGTGAGAGATAAGAGAACTCCAGAAACGCACCTCCACCGGCTTCAACCACATGAGCAGATCATCAAAAAGGTGGTGACAAAACTCGGACATCAATATGATGTTCTCGAGGCGGTGAATGTTATTTCCCGCCAATTGCGAAATGATATCAACATCAGTGAACATTGACAAGATTGCCCATACGCCAACAGAGTTGGATCGCTAAGGCATATGATGAGTTCACAGAAACAAAGAATCATGGAAACCAACCTTTTCATCACTGGCACTTTGACCGATTTCGACACTGGTTGCTTCGGGAATGATGTGCGCTGCGCCGACGTATGCAATGCCGCCATGCTTAAGGCTGCGCCTACCGGTAATCATACAGCAGTAATCACTGCGACACAATGCCTACTCAAAAAGCGAAATGAAAATTGTTCTGCAAGGCTCGCATCAGAACGCACGGCATCCCTAGCTTTGCGATGATCTAATTGGTCCACTGGCTCTTCAAGTTTAGACGATGGACGACTCGGAGACGAGTGCTCGGACGGGGCTGGTGTTGGTCCATTGCTGCGCTTGACTAATGAAGGGTCAGCCTGTTGACAATGAAGGCAGGAGCTGAGATTTACAAGCACGGATGAAACCATTGAAATACACCCTGGCCACCTCCATGAGCTGGGTGTCGTCCGCTGCCAACATGATCGCCCGCTGAGCTTGTCCTCGGCCACTGGTATCGGGTGCTAAGCGCAACAAATGGCCGAGGAGGCGAGCGCACACGACGGGGGGAGGGTAGCCTGGGTTGGGTTCCAGGCCTACGTGCGCTGCACCCTCAAGGGCGAGGCATCGTTGATATGCAGTCTGAAGCGGCCTTTCTGGAATGGGATCGGAGGGAAGTGGGGTCGGGTACATGGTTGGCACTGGCAAGTACTACTACGGTGGTTTGAAATACACCGAATCAAGCCACTCAACGCTCAACCTCCACCCCATCCACAGCCCGCACATAATCCGCCTCCACGATCGTGTCGAATCCCGTCTCCTCGTCTACGTTCTCCGGAATACTCTCCGCGTTGATCTCCAGGTCGAGAAGCCCCCGTAGGACAAGCAGCGCTCCCAGCTTGGACGATACCTTGTTCTCCTCTCTGCATGTCGCGCTGTGGATACCTGGAGGTCGATGTTGTGTTTGTGATTTGGACGTGCGTCATCACCAGGACTTACAATTCGCGCAACCTTCTGCGCATGGACAACACTCGACAGTATCATGCGCTTTACGCAGGATCTCAGAGGCTGTATATGCACTCGGCGTTACTTTCCATGGCCCCCGACACAACACAAACGCAGAACTGAACCTACCATGATCAAACCCTTGCGCCGAGGCACCGCTCTTGCCACTCGCGTCGTAAAATATGAGCCTACGTACGCCGAGTTTCAGCGATCGGCGACACGCTTGCAATCCCACCTTACCTCGCCGGTCGCTTCCGTCTCGACGCGGAGACCTTGTACTCCTTCTCCGCAGCCTTGCACTCTGTCCTCAACTCTGCTGCCAACGCAAACTGGTTCATCCACGCGTGGCACGCAGAGTGGATCGCTTCGGCGGGTCGTAGCCCTTTGGACCGCATGAGCGCCAAAATGGGCTTTGGGACGTCAAGCCAGTAGCCGGCGCCTTGGCGCTCCCAGGGGGGCGTATCGACGTCGACGACATCCAAGATGCGCTTGTTCCTGAGTCGACATGAGTCATTCTGTATGCGATTGCGTATGCGGGGGTGCTCATACCTGATTTTGTAGAACCCTGTTGAATCGTAGGCAAATAGCTTGAGATATGTCGTCGGCGCCAATCACAACGACTTACCGTACACGACAGTGAGCACGTCCACACCTAGAAGCAAATTCGATCATCCGCATGCGACATCTTCGCTGTGCACTTACGTCCGAAATATGCGAGATGCGGCGAGTCAGGAATCGCCCTTATACGCCACGTTTGTTTTGCGTCCACGTCTCTACAGCGTTGTCGTCAATAGCCCTTTATCAATATCTACAACAAACGACGCACGTAAAGTCCCTACAAGGCACGTTGAGCTTTAGAAACCACCAAACGACGAACGGACGAACCTCGGAGAAGTGATCCAGTTGACGTCTGCCCGGACGAGCTTTGCCATCTTCGTGTCATGGCTCACCTCTTCCACCTAATGACGCCTGATCAGCTGCAGACACCACGAATCGCGTCGACTCACGATGAACGTAAGCCCTTGATGCATGAACTACGCGGCACGTATGAGCGTCACCGTGGCGTTAGAATGTGATGAGATGACCATACCACGCCTCCTTCGTACACCTCAAACAGCGCGCGCGAGAACTCGATCTCCTCCAGTATCTTGGGCACGTCCTTTGTGATATCTACCAGCGTGTATTTGTCGTCCTCGGCACCTCGAATGGATATATACTTGGCGGGATACGGCAAGAACTTTGGGTGTGGATGGTACCTAGCCACGCCGAACGCACCGAACCCGATATTGAGCTCCCAACCAACTTCTTGAGACTTGTGCATTTACTCACCAACCGTCTTTATCCCTGCTCAGCTTGGCATCACACAGCTCGCCGAACAACGGACCAAAGTACACGTCGTCGTCTTTACACAACGGCATCTCGTGCGCCGCACACTGCAAATGTGCCTCGAGGATCACCTTGCTATCGAGATCAATCATGAGGTCGCTCATTGGCTTGGTGAACAGGTCGTCAGGGTGTTGCACATAGTGCTGGTCGATGGCAAGGTTGTCTGCGACGAGGACCGCAAGCGAGTCACGCGCCCTGCGTCCCGCTCGTCCGGCTTGTTGGCGCTGGCGAGTGTCGAGGTGAGCACGCTTGCTCTAGGGTTGTAGACGGGGTAAATGACGCACGAAATTCGCTATTCCATAGGGAAATCCGAGCATGATGACAGCGTCCAGAACACCAATGTCGACGCCGAGTTCGAGCGCGTTCGTCGCGACGATCCCAAGAAGATGTCCAGAGAAGGCTTCGTTCTCGATGCGTCGTCGGTCCTAGGAAGGTTTGTTAACTTGACTGCGAGGCGCTGTAAGGTAGAGAGAACTACCTCTTGCGAATAACCTGAGAAAAGGTAGATACATCAACGCCAAGACGCTGAGATGAGGGCTGCCGCGCACCTCCGCGATATGGCATGACTTTGGCAAGGATGTCCAGTCGACCCTCTGCACTCAGGTCCGCGCGAAGCGTCTTCATTGCCTGACTCACAACGTCAGCAATACCCGGCAAAATGATCGCAACCACGCCTCACCAACTCGCACGCCTTGCGAATCTAGAATGACCAACACTTTAGCTCACATCGTTGCAACCGAACCCCAGCCAACCTACTTTGCAAAAGAGAATAACTCGGATGCCCCGCTTCATCAAAAACCGCATCAACCCAGTCGCCTCCGATATCGAGCTGGTTCGGCCCAGCTTCGGTGCTTGGTCGTCTACAAACGGCGGGTCCCATACGATGTAGTCCTTGATCCCAGACGGAGCACCGTCTTCCGTAACCTCCTCTACTTCCTGCGTGATCAAACTTAGCTTCCAGTAGAAGTCACGACATGACACGTACTTCGACACCAAAGAGACGTTTCATGTGTTGTGCTGGCTTTGCGATCGTCGCACTGCAAGACACGAATATAATGTTTCGATCTTGTCCCCACGTGTTCCTTTAGAATTCCGGTCCTCAAGTGAGAGATACTTACTGCCAATGGCCGAACAAACCCTCCGAAATCGCCGGATGATTTGTGCAACGTGGCTTCAGGAACATCAGCGCTAAAGTTCGCAATCGGTTCGGAAACGTAGTACCTCCCAAACAGGTCAGTATAGTAATGCAGCTCGTCCACAGCCATGAGCTTGAGGTTCCCCAGAAACCTTCAAGGTAACCGATCAGTGGTTAAGACTGCAAGAAGAGTACGAGGAAACCACAAACGATCTCCAAAGTTCTTCGTGCGGTAAGATCGATGCATGTATTGAGTCCTAGATGTAATTGAGTTTGGACCCGTTCCATCTCACATATTGCGTACAAAATTGGTGAATATGACAGACGCACGCTCCCGAATCTCTGTCAGCCACGTCATCACCGTCGAGCACAAGTCAAAGGGACAAAAAGCAAACGAACCGGCTCTGCGTTCCTGCGGCGTGTCGCCGTCATAGGTCGCTACTTTGATGTGTCGAAGTCCCGGACAAGACCACAGCAGTTGCTCCAATGCCGACCTTTGATCTTGCGCCAAAGCCTAGGGAGGGGCAGTCGACCAAAATAATACAGGTTCTCCATTTCAAACACACCTTGGTTGGGTATACAAAGATAGCGGTTGCCCTAGGATCCTCTTCCAACAGTCTCAGCAGTGGAACCTACCTCAGCGTTAAATCACAAAAGGATTTCACGAACATAAACACCCAAATACCTGGTATATAACACTCTTCCCAGAGGCAGTACTGGTCGAAACGATAACATGGCGCCTTTTCGCGATCGCATTGATAGCAGCCACCTGGTGGAAATACAACGAACTGATTTTCCTCGCATCACGCAACGCTTGTTGGATCGTCTCAGAAAGTGGCTCGTCAAGGCTTCCTGCAAAAAACATCCATTTGGAAACTCGAAGACTGCAACGTGCGACCAACCTTCTCTCGCTTCCCTCGCGTCGAAAGTACGACGGTCGACGATTTGTCCTTTGTACCATCCCTGATCTTGAATTTCTTGGATGACCTCGTCGATGGAAGGGCGTTTCTCCGGACTTGGGATCGTCAGCCTTTCGTGGGGCGGTACAGCCTTGGCGACGCCTTGGGACTTTGGATTGACGGGGATGTGGTCGTTGGCAGCAGCTTGGAGAAGGGTGACCGGATCTTCGCCTACAAGTGTCGCGGCAAGAAGCCTGTAGAAACATTCCGAACAAAGCGCGAGCACGTCAAACAATTAACCCACTCGTCTACAGCACGCGTGAATCGCTCGTCACGGTGTTCGATCAGTTTCTTCGTCTGAGCAGGTGTCATCGCAGGCGGAAGCGACAACCCAGTTCTGAAGAACGGAATCATCAAGGATACTCGCGTGCATCAATGTCGGACTCACCCAGATTTATCCTTCTTCCCTCTTGAATTCTCCGCAAACTCGAGAATCAAAACATGCTCCTCTTCTTCCATGCCAGGAAGCTGGGACGAAGAAGGCATGGAAAAGTCGGGGCTCCGACGGCCACCGCGTTGCTGTTGAGAAAGCGTTTCGGCGTGTATGCGCAACTCATCGCGGGGTATGTACACAAATTTTATGAGATCGGGGAGGAGCGCTCTGGGCGCGAGTCAATTAGGCATGGTCATGAAAATTGACGTCGCGCACTTGAGTTCGGCGACTTTGGCAAGATCCAATGGTCTGTTGGGGTCGGATATGTCAGTCGTGCGTCGGTAAGGGGCGAACATGCTCGACCTTTTCAGCAAGCCCTCCACGGAGGAACGAATCACTGGAAAGGTCGTCGCCAAATGCTTTCTCGAGGATACAAATGCAAGGACAGTGTTGAGAGCCTGGGGCGTGGATACAGTCTTTGCAAGTGCAACACCAAGTAGCCGACGCACCTTGAAGACCTACAAACCATCATAGAGTGAGCGAACTCCGCGTACCTCGAAATTGTGCATACCTTGGCGAGCTTCGAGCGAATCGTTTTACGGTCAGCGACATCCAGACCTTTAGCGTACACTCACGTCCTGGAAATACTCGGGCCAAGCAACGGGCTGCTTTCCTTTTGCCTTGGTCGATGTTCTTGGCTTTTTGGACGACTGTCCCGTGATACTGGGTTGTTCCCTGCGCTTCATCGTGTGCTAGAGGCGACCGTCTGTCAATAAATGAGCGTGACGCGACGCGATACGCGACGTGACAAGAGTGACTACCATCCTCTCTTTTCATCCAGCACGATGTTGCCCCTCCTTGCTCGTGTCGTTCCCAAGTCGTCTCTAAACCCCCACCGAGTCCGTCCACCTCCACTCACTAAAACGCAAGAAAAGGCGCTCAAAGAGCCACTCATCAAGCTCATGCAGAAGCGTCAAGAAGAGGCAGGCGCATCCTGGCCGCAAAATCTGCGTATTGAGCCCGTCATTTCGAAAAGAAAGATTGGGAATGCGCCCAAGTCGTTGAGGTCGACGTTGAAAAAGATGTTGACAGAGCGGTGAGGGTGTCGGGTGCTCCTGTTCGTGTTTGGCATCGTCTAGGTCGGATGTGCTGTATCCATCTTCATGTGGATTGGCTAAACGCTTGCTGCAGAACTCCGTCCTTCGCAGACTGAATCCATACTCTATGTATCGATCGGCGTGGTCATGGAACCTGTCTACCACTATTGTCTACTAGTCCACTGGTCGCTCAGTTAGAGTTGGCACGCTTTCCGGCTGCTTCCTTTCCCTGCTCGAATACCTCTCCCAACAGCTGGTTGAACCGCTTCGTGTACTGGCCGCATACACCGTGTCCTGTCTTCTCCCAACACTGATACTCTGCCTCAGGCATGTGACGCTTCAGGTTCTCGCCTTCTGTATAGGGAATGAGTACATCCTCGGCAGCGCTGATAATCAGCACTTTGGGTACAGACGCAGAGACTTCAGCAAGTCGGTCTGGTGTCATGCTATGAGTCAAAGCTGCTGCCATTTGCCCGAGGGCACCCATGAGTGTTTGTGGTTTGGTGATGTCGATTCTGCGACGGAGGACCTGCAAGGTGGGTTGGGTTAGAGGGAGCTACCTGGGTGACAACAGAACAGATACCTCGCGCTGAACCTCTCGGTTGGTTCGACTCTCTGGATCATCCTCTGCCAAAGAATCCAACCATTCCCCGGGGAACAACATTTCCTCGGCGATTGGAATTTTCTTATATGGGTCTGATGCGGTGAGCAATCTGGGTTAAAGAGTTAGGCGAGCGCGAGATGAGGTAGGTGGGGTGATGTGACCTCGCAAAACGCAGACATCCGGTCAACTGAGACACAATGTTCATTCCTTTCTGAGGAAAGACACCCTATATGCGCACGTACCGAAGGCATATTGGCCCAAGAGCTTCCACCAGCGCGTGTAACGACGAGGCTGAGTGACATGAGTCGGCTGGGGATGCGGTATGCGAGTTCTGGAGAGGGAGTTAGACGTTCCACGACGGAGACATGGGTGAAATACCTTGGGCAATCATTCCACCCAGAGATATGCCGACGACATGCAAACTATGATCCTCTGTCCACTGGAGGTGGTTGAGAAGGCAGAGGATATCTTCTGCCATCCCACTCGTCCTACAGGCGAGTCAATACCTCACACTGACAAGAATCTATGCACGAACGAATACGGGCCCCAAGGAGACCCGCTCATGCCGACACCGCGGTTGTCAAAGACGAGGGTGGAATACTGCTCTAGCTTGCCAAAATGATCCACCTGAGGAAGCCATGCAAAGGCAGTGTTGTTCAGACTGCGGATGACTTGAGTCTTCAATGCGCGATTCGATGAAGCTGGACAGTTACCCCATGATGAAGATGATCTTCTGTGGACCGCTGCCATGTACTTCAAAGTAGAGGGAGTGGCTTTCGAGAGGTTCGCGTTGGTGGCGAATCTGAGTGACTGGACACAAGCCACGACGGGTGCATGTATGCGGGTCGAACATGGACCGAAACTCTGATGCTGGTTCTTGGTCGCCGAGGTTGGCCATGGTCGTGGTCGTGGTAGTTGCGTGAGATGATGTAGTGGCCCCTGACGTGGAGGTAGTCGGGTAGAAGCGGACGCGAGCAAGGTTATTCATCGCCATGAAGCTACTCACTCGTAAGTACGCCTCTTCTTACTCTTCGCCACTCGTTTGACCATTCCACGAGATGTTTCGCTTCCCCTCCTCATCTTCCCGTTGCTCACCTTTGCTGCTGTGTACTTCATCCTCCACCAGTCCCTCGTCCAATCTGGCCTCGAATTCAAAATTTCTGCCATATGCGACCCCGACTTTTCCCCGCATCCATATCGCCTCTCATACACCAATATAGTCAATGCCGACAAAGTTCTCTGTGGCATGGTCGTCTTCTTCCACGCCCTCATCGACCCAGCCTACAACCCCCTCCTTGCAGTGCTCTTTCCCGCCATCGGTGTCGCCGCGCTGATCCCATTCCTCGAAGCCGCCCGTGATCGCCATCCATTCGCCCTCCGCATGCCCACCGTCATCAGCGTCCTCTTCCAACTCGCGTCCTTGGGCGTCATCATGCCCCTCTACGGCCTCCTCTTTGTTATCACTTACACCGCGTCCATCCAACCCAGCACCACGTCCACCTCAAGTCCGCCCTCGAAAATCAACCAAGGCAACGCCGAAGCCCTCCTCTTTGGCCTCCTCCTCGGCTACGTCCTCCCCACCGCCCTCATGGTCTTCCTCGTCCGTCCCTCCGTGACCGCCACCTGGCAAGGCTTTCCCCTCCTCTTCTCATTGGCCATCTTTGTACACAAAGTCATCCGACCTCCCTCGCGTTACTCCCAATCGGGTCACCCTACCATCGTAGCCACCCTCGCCTTCACCTTCCTACTATCCGCACTCCTTCACGTGGCCTATGTCTGGCCAGTCCTTACCGACGCCGCCGCACTGCGAACAATGTTCGTGCCGGTCGCGGGCGTATTTGATCCGGCAGCGACGTCCGTGGCAGACGGCGTGCTTGAGTTTATCAAGTGGGATTTGATCCTCGGCATCGGCTCTGTTGTGCTCGCGACGTTCTGGATGGCAGACACCGTGCTCAACCTCGTCGGGATCCTTGTTTGGTATGGCATCACGATCCCCGCTCTCGGCCCTGCCGCTGCCATCGCTGGTGTTTTCTTGTGGCGAGAAAGACGACTCAACGGACAGAGCCAAGTCGAGGCGGCCCCACAAAAGATGGAATAAAATATCAAACCAGTACATGGCTGGCGAAGCATGACAACAGGAAAGTACCAGTACAAACCTCCACAACGATGAGACAAATTCTGAGCTTGTGAAGCGAATCGTAAATATCATGAAATTGAATCTGCACCAGTGTACTACCTTCCTCGCCGAGTTAGACACAAGACAACTTTATGGTCAGTGGATTACTCTGTGCCGACTCATCTGAAAAGCATTGGACTGTCTCCAAATGCTCATTTTTGGATTGAGATGCATCATGTATGATTGTTCTTCATACCGGAGGTCATGTATATCACTAGTACTGTCCATTCATAAGTATCATATATGTGCAGTATGGAACGGAGCCGCTTACCTCATGTTCCACAAATACTACGCGCGGTGAATCGTAATGTCTACACAAAATGCCCCACTGGCATTGAAGGCGCCAATACTGATCAAGTAGTTACCATCCTCATTGTACGCCTGCAAAGAATTCAGCCTCCCTCTACCAGGACAATCCCAGCGAAGAGTGCAGATCGACGTGGATCCCTCGTATAGGGTAATGGTCCCCGACGTGCCACGGTAACCCTCGCTCGCACAGGCAGAAATAACCTGGAGCATGTTGGGATAGATTTGGCAGTTGTCGACCGTACTGTGGTAGTGCTCCCTGCTTAGATAGTCGTTGAGGAACATGCCCCTGTTCGATGTCCAGTCAGCGATACCATTCGACGTTTGGTTCACGAGGCGTCCTCTTACGAATTGAGGGAAGGGTTTCGGATCACGATGGTCCCACCCCCCAATGCGTTAGTGATCTCCATACTGATCCATTCTCGAGGCGGAGGCCGGATGTCCATAGGGCTGACGGTGGAGATGGGCAGATGGACAGAGAAGATGATGGCAAGTAGTTGCAGGGCTTGGGACTGACGCGAGACCTTTCAAGTTTACAAGTGTGGTGGAAGCTGCCAGTGTAGAGCGCGCACCGGTCATTGGCCAAAGCAAGTGAACGTGGCTGGCGTGAGGACTTCAAGTTGGTCACGATGCCATGGTAGCCAGGTGGGAGATCAAAGTGTCCCTTCCATCGTGACGTTGGGAGGAGAGATCCTACATTGGTACTTTCGGGGTCCCAATTTGGGTCCACTGGCACCAAGGGCTGTCAAAGTTTGTCCTCACCTTTGTCTTCGTGATGTCTAGTGGATCTCGTCCCTTGGACTGAGATGGTAAATTGCTGAGGACCACTAGTCTGAAAGATGTAGTATTACAGGAAATGAGGACGAAGACAAAATATGTAGCCAATGTAATAATGCCAAACAACGCGGAGCCTCGTCACAACCATGCTCACCGTTTCCCGTTCGTCTTGCCCTTGGCACCCTTGGCAGCAGCAGCCCCCTTTTTCTTCTTCGGTCTATCGTCATCCGAATCGTCAGATCCCCCACGCGCCTTGGAAGCGTCTGCCCGTTTCGAATCCGCTGCAACGAACCCCCGTCAGTACCAACCCAGGCTCAACCACACGACCACCAATACGTACATTTGGCCGCTTTGCGTTCAAGTTCGTCCCAATCATCCCCGTCGTCACTCACATCGTCATACGAACCACTCCCCGAATCCTCGCTCGCGTCCGACCCATCGTAGGCACTCTCCTCGGCACTGCTCTCCTCAGAGACGAGGTCCTCTGGGTCGGCCTCGAACTCGGACTCGGTATCGGATTCCTCCTCAGCGTCGCTCTACCAAAAGCAAGCACATACACGCGCTCAGCACGGGAAGAAGGCCTGAGGAACGAAATGGGAAATCGCACCTCTGCACCTCCACCACCAAGGAAACTCCATCCGCCCTGCTGGAAGAAATCATACGGACTCTCGTTGATCGTTTTCATAATCGGTCCCCAATTCAAGTTCACAGGTCCCTCGCTCAATGGAATGTCGACAGAACTAGACGCGTCGCACCGCGCAGAGATCAGTATACACACGAGGATGGCCCCAAGAGAACAACGCACTCGAGCCAATTCTTGACATCGTCCAGTTGAGCACTCGGTATCGAATTGATATGGAGCGGCGTTTTCGTAAAGTCCTTGAAAATGAGGACGAGATCAAACTGTTTCAGTGTGAATTGGACACGTTCCAGGGATGCAATTTCGATCTCGTTGAGAGTGACGACGAGGAAAGGTGGGTCAATGAGGTGGACAAGACATTCAGTGGTGGGTTGCAACCGAACGTTGGTTCTGAAAGGCACACCCTCAAAGGACAACTCTCGGAAAGGAATGTCCACCTCGACAGTTTCGCCG
>JBBPSA010000282.1:0-11983 GCA_038093355.1 Boletus calvinii | reverse complement strand
GGGCGGAGGCGCGTGCGGAGGTCGGCATCGGTGTCTGCGACGAGCGTGACGTGCCCCATTTTTCGACCCGGTCTGCACTCGGATTTACCGTACAGGTGGACGGTGCAACCGGGGACGGTGAGTGCGGTGGCGGTAAAGGCATGGATAGGGTCCATGGAGGTGGAACTGCCGATGATGTTGAGCATCGCGGCGGAGTGGACTTTGAGGGCGGTGCTTCCGAGGGGCAGCCCAAGGATGGCACGGAGGTGATTCTCGTATTGGGAGGTGTGGCAAGCTTCGATGGTGTAGTGACCCGAGTTGTGAGGACGAGGGGCGATTTCGTTGATGTACATTGTCCCTGAGGTGATGATGTGGTGAGTGGGTAGACGTGCGAAGTAGGCATGAACGCCACGATGCGTACGTACCGTCTTGCATGAGAAACATCTCGACGCCAAAGACGCCAGCGCCTTGGAATGTTTGGACAGCAGACTCAGCGACACGCTGTGCACGAGAAGCTACAAGGGGATCACGGCTCCGGAGGGGAGCGAAGACGAGGTGGCAGATGCTGTCCTTGTGGACGGTTTCGACTGCGGGGTAGGAAACCACGTCTCCATCAGTTGTACGTACAACCATGACTGCAATTTCCTTGATGAACGGGACCCATTTTTCGGCGTATAGCGCACGATTTGATAGCGCTTGAAGTGCGTTTTCCGCCTGATCGAGCGTCCTCACGACAAAGTTACCTCGACCATCATATGCAAGCGTCCGGCTCTTGAGCATAAAAGGGAGGCCGAGCTGTGCCGCGGTAGCTTTTATGGACTCGATCGTCGATTCGACTTTGACGAACTCGGAGACGGGACAACCGTTGGCGCGCAAATAAGTCTTCTGCTCGAGCTTGTCCTGGATGACAGCGATCGTGGAGGGGCTCGGATGAATGACAACGGTCGTGCCTGGTGTCGACTCAATCTCCTTCAACACGGCCACGTCGACATGCTCAATCTCCACGGTGATGACGTCGACTTTACGTGCAAGTAATGTGATCTTTTCGGGATCGACAAACGAGCCGTCGATGTGGGTGAGCGCGGGCGAACGGGGTGCGATGATCTGCTTCGCAGGTGCTGCTTCACCGACGTCAAGGATGACAAGATTGATATTAAGCAAAGACGCGGACGCCGCGAGCATGCGGCCGAGCTGGCCACCGCCTGTTGGGTTCAAACGTGTTAGATGCCATCCAAAGCGGACATGAGATGAACATCGTGATCTGTGAGCAATGATGAGGCATCTTGGAACGATTCCAGGGGCGAGAAAAAAGCTCACGCGTACCAAGGACGCCGACGATCTTGCTGCTCATCGTCGTGTGGAATCGGAGTCGTTGATACAGTTGACAACCCCATACAACGCTGACTAATAGAACCTGGAACTGTAGTCCCTGCTCAATCGCGAGAGTTCGAGCCCTGCCACCATGCGCATCCCAGTGTTAGTTTACATAAACCCTTCCATCCACTCTTGCCCTCGCCCCGACGATTCTTCCACTCATCCCCACTATTGTCCTGCCCTTGGCTACCACGTGCGCGAGGCTCTATTTGTAAAGCACAGTCCAACTCGCCGCGAGGCGGAATCCTTCAAGTTCTTCACCACCAACAACAACTCTGGCCTCAATACGAAGGATGTCATTAATAAACCCCCCTCTCGAGTCGCTACCGCTCCCGATGGCAATGATGGTCTATGCGAATAGTTGCGCTACCTTGCCCCCATCCGAGTCTGCCAAGTCACGTATCGTCCTAGTCAATCGCGGTATGCAGTTAGGTCTGTGCCCACTGGGTTGACAACGATCTCGCCAAGGTTGCTGATCCTGTCTTCATTAGCATACATACATAGAGAGGCTGATTGCGCTGCCAAGGTGATGTCTTTAGTCGACGAAGTTAACTGCTTACTGGGCAGGCATGTTCAGTGTCGAAGAATCACCGACTTCAGCAGGCCGAACATCGCGAATCATCTTAATGCTATTACTTTCCTTCAGTTGAGTCTTCCAAGCACGAACTTGTTTATCACATTGCTGCCAGTGCAGGAAGATCCCGACTACTAACAGACTGACAAACTGGAGAAATCCTCAAACCTAGCAAGCCAAATGACATGGGACTCGGGCCATATGTATTCTATGTCCTCTCGTCCACAAAGTATCTCGCCCTTCTCGAGGTTGCTCAAAGGAAGTCAGTACCCTGAATAATGCTCTCGGTACTGGGCCAGATGATCCAGAGACTGGCCGGCACGATTCGTTTTTGTTGGATCAACACCGACGATTCTCGGATGCTTTCGCCACTTGTCTACTTACACAGGAGAAGGATCGCGAGCACACGCGCGGGCCCGTTCACTCCCTCACCGTCGAGAGGGGACATGTACCCTCAGACATGGGTATGAAATGATGGTGGGTACGGGCGCTATCCGTGCGTCTAAAAGCGTGGAAGACCTCACCCCGAACGCCCTACTAGTACTAGTCTAATCTACCGCAGTTTGTACTGTAATACAGAGTTCAGATGATACACCGATTCCTTCACGATGTGGATACATCACCGATCACTTTTTCGGATGTGACGCGAGAGGAGGACCTTTTCACATATCCAGCTCACCAGGTTGATGGCAGGAGTCCCTGTGCGGTTGTGCTTCAGGTGAAGATCTGGTCGTCGCACTCTTGGCTCGTCAGTGCAGCAGGGAGTCAACCTTATCCCAGGGGCGCTTGGTTGTGATCAGATCGCGAGGGATGGGGAGCTTGTACATGCGCATGTGCAATCGGAACTTGAAGGCGCCGCTGTCTGAGCCACTGGGGTACATTGAAGTGAACGCACCAGCTCCCGCCGTTTACTTGTCTCCGGCACTTGGCAAACACTGGGTCACTGTTCGGATATTCGGCGAATACGGACTTTCTCCCGTGTGTCCCGTCACATATTAAAACATTGGAATCATCACAAGTAATCGGAGGTGGCAACCGGTCAACACCAGCTTGCTCCTGCTGGCCTCAACCACTTCCAACCTAATTTCTCAGTGCCTAGTAAGTATCGGTGGCTGCTTACCCCTTTTTGACCCGCTCCTAGACTCCTGGACGTTTGCCAACCACGAAAAGTTAGATCTGACAGGTACCAGGGCCCGCCGGGTGTTGGACTAAGTGGAGGCACGAAGCGGCACGGGATGAAGTCTGCGCGAGAGCTAAGCGAGGTGGCAATTGTTCTTCGCTTCCTGCCATCTCCTTCAGCTCGAGCAGAGCTCCGCCACGGCTTTGCTTTCTTTCGTTGTCGCCCACCCACCACTCCCTCTCACAGAGACCGACGGCCAATGGCTGTTGCTCTCACTCGGCGCTTGTCGCCCGAACGCCTGTTCTTTCTCCGGTCGAGCTGATTCAAACTGCGAGGACAGCTCACCTTCACCCGTTCAGGATAGGGCCTAACCTCGAGTCGGAAATCCCGCGGGTTCCGCCCGACCGTACACGCACGCGTCACAGTATTCAGCATCGCATCCCGCCTTTTGATTCCACACGACCGAGTGACGTCGCGCAGAACCCGGCTGAACTTGAAGCTGCTGAGTACAAACAACAGTAAACAGTACATACCAATCCTTTCACTGTCACGGTGGCCACTGAGTACTGCAGTACTGAACCTTGGAGCGACTATCGTGAAAACTGCGCGGGTTATCAGCAAACTACTGAAACTTATCGAATGGGGTCTAACTAGCCTCTCAGCTTGCCTGGACCGTTTGCTCTACATTCCACGCGAATACCAACTTTGGGACTGGTAACCCGACTCTGAGTTGGAGGCAGGGAGGATAGAGAGTGCGTGATGCTTCAGCATACACATCTCAGACTGACAAAAGAATAAATTGCCCTGGTGAAATCCGGCACTGAATACTGATCTTCGGCAGACCGGGATGGCAAGGTCATATCGGATGAGTCGTGCGCGTCCCTCGGTTCTCGACTCATTTCTTCGCTTATAGACGCGTGTTATTTCGGCATGACTTGTGGTTCTCGGAGGATGTTTATCCGCCCCCTTCGTGTTGCTCGATGTGTCATCGACTCGGATCTGGAGGTGACCCACGGTCACCTGTGAACCGCCCGTCCAGGTTCGCATGCATTTCTTGCGAATACTCCTGTAAGCGAGGGTGAACAGATTGGAACGTTCATACGCTGATCTTCCCCGATAGGACAACGATCCTTTCACTTTAAAATGGATGTGGGTATGTCGACTTTCTAAAGAGATGATCTCGTGGTCTTGGTTGCCAATCCGCACACGTGAGAGCCACCGATGTCAAATCATTTCATACACGAAATGGGTCCATGAGCGCATAGGGTATGACATCCTACCGGTCGATATCGGATGCTGACGTGGACTACTGTTGGGTTTCCCCAGCCGCTTTCCGTCCTTTCCCACAAAACTTGAACAAATCCATGTTTCGTTAGTGGAAGAAGGGTCAGCGAGAGCCTAGAGGAACCAGCCACGCAACGCATATAAAGGGCACAGGAGGTGCAACAGCGTTCGGCCCAGTGAACACATCACACCTCACTTTCCACTGACACACAATAGTATCCTCCACTGGCACTATGTCGCTCGATATATTATCATCCACGACTCGGACTGCGTCGGAGGCCTTGAATACTGCTCTGACTTACCTTCGTCCCTATCAGGGGTATGCGTTCGATGCCGGCCTCGCTTGCGCAGCGGTCTGGATCCTTCTTCGATGGCTCCGCATATCCCGCCGGCAACTCCGCACTACCCAACTCCGAGGACCGCCCAGCGAGAGCTTCCTCTACGGTGTCGGAAAGCGCATTCTCGACACCGATGACTCAGGTACCTTGTATGAAACGTGGGCGCAAGAATACGGTCCAGTATACGCGGTCCCGTCGACATTGGGAAGTAAGAGGGTCGTCTTGTGCGATCCAAAGGCGATCGCACATTTTTATTCCAAAGAAACGTGGACATATATTCAGACCTCGTTCACCAAGCAAACCCTCGCTGCTTCGGTGTGTGTTTGTTGACGATGTTTGTGTTTTAGACGTGGCTGATTGATGGGTCGAGATTGGAAAAGGTCTGTTGTGGTCCCATGGAGAAGATCATAGGAGGTATGTCCATAATTTGACGCGTTACAGACATGAAACGTTGACCTATTTCTCTAGACAACGCAGGTCATTGACACCTGCGTTCAGCATCGCTGCCATTCGGAAGTTGACATCGATTTTCTACGACTCAGCGTATAAGGTCAGATAACCATCGTATGGAAAGTGGCCATTGTCTGACGTGAATGTGAACTCGTTTGAAGGCGAAAGGAGCTTGGGATCTTCTCATCGAGTCAAACGGCGGGGATGGAGCTCTCATCGATGTGCAGAACTGGTGCGTTTCATGAAACGGACTTTCTTACCCTCATCAACTATGCCTGACTTGCCGATGTTCAAGGATGAATCATATATCGTATGTTTCTTCTACCCCCCTTGCGATACATGTGTGTTTACTGTGGCAGACTGGATACTATCGGTCTGGCAGGTTTTTCTCACAATTTTGGCGCGCTCGAAGGCAAGCACGCAAGTGTCACTGAGGTGTTTGACACGTTTGGGGCATCCCCTCGCTCCAGTGCCCTCAATAAAGGCCAAGTCCTCCTGGGGCTGGTCTTCCCGTTCCTCGTGGGAGTACCCACCGCCCGCGGGAAGCTCACTCAGAAGCTCAGCGTTGCAATGGAAGAGATCTCGAATGTATTACTCGCCAGAACACAGAAGGAGTTGGAGATGGGTGTGGTCGGAGGCAAGGAAGAGAGGTCTATTATCGGGTTGCTGAGTACGTGATTCATTCAATATGGTCTGCACGACTGACCTACCAGTGAAATAGTCAAGGGAGCGAGTGGGGATTCGGAGTTCCCCTTGACAAAAGATGAAGTTATGGCCCAGGCAAGTGGATTTGTACGCGTTGTCGAGGTCCGCTTTCGACGTTGGTTTAACAGATGAAAGTGTTGCTCCTCGCTGGGTATGAAACAACTTCTGGTATGTGTCTATTCTTGGATGCATCCTGACTCATGCATATCTCCGCTCTAGTCAGCTTAACTGTATGTGCCGCCCACGTGTTCCTCGTGCATCGATTCACAACTTTTATAGTGGGCCTTGCTTGAGCTCTCGCGGAATCCGGACGTGCAGACAAAGTTGCGAAACGAGCTTCTCGAGCACGGCGCTGACCCGACGTACGATCAACTTTCAAATGGGCTCCCCTATCTCGACGCCGTCGTCCACGAGATCCTCCGCGTCCACCCCCCTGTCATCGAGTTCACGCGCGTTGTACGTCCCCATTGACTTCTTTGCATTCCCATCCTTCCTCATCAACTGTGTGCACCTCCACAGGCCATAGAGGATGATATTGTTCCGCTCTCTGAGCCCATTCGCACGAAATCTGGCGAGGCTGTCGACAGCCTGACGATTGCCAAAGGCACGCTTGTTGCTATCTCAATTGAATCCATAAACCGCTCCACCGCGATTTGGGGTGAGGATGCCAAAGACTTCCGGCCAAGTCGATGGCTCGAGGACGGCATCCCCGCCAAGGCGAAAGAAATCCAAGGACATCGGCACTTGCTTACCTTTGTAGATGGGCCGAGGACTTGTTTGGGGAAGAACTTCGCGGTTACGGAATTCAAGGTGTGTAGTGTGTCATGTTCATTGACTCAGCTGATGTGGCGTTCTTTTTTGTAGGCGGTATTGACGGTGCTCGTCAAGAACTATGTCTTTGAGTTGCGCGATGGTATCGATTCCAAGATTGAAATCGGGAGAGGCGTGCTTCCACGACCCAAGATTGCGGGTGAGGTGGGGTGCAAGTTGCCTTTGTGTGTGCGGTCATACGTCGCCTGACTTTGGTCATTATATCATCGGCGGACTTGGTTACATGTTTCGTTGCTCATGCTACATGCACACCGAATTCAATTTGAATTTGTACACAACCAGGCTCGGAAAGTATATGTATATGTTGTAGGGTAGACGCAGGAAGTTGGGACAAACATAGATTTGCCATGAACAGAAGTAACACAAAAGGATCTGCGAAACATGGATATGTTGATGATCTGGTGTTGTTTCAATTGTCCGATGATGACGTGGGTCGAAACACCCAACTAGTCCCTCAACCACCCCAGTGACCAGACCCTCGACTTACTATACTAGTAATTGTCAGGTAGATCCCCCCTCGACCACCGTTTCCGTTCACGTGATCACTCTTAGACTCGGACGTAAAAGTTTGGGTTTGATGTGCCCGCCATGAGTCAGAGCTTCCGGCTATTCAATGATAGCACTTCGCAGACAGATCTTCAACATGTTATCAGGTGAGTGGCAGACTTTCACGCGTGATGCCAGTGTATTGAAAGTTCAGGTGTTGTCGGACACGTTGCACAACATCCGTACGTGTTTTGCAATCCGTGCCAGTGAGCCTGCTGGTTGGACAGACGACCCCATGCACTACTGCGTAATTCTGGAACACGGTCAGTGACCAATCCCCGGTTCGGTGCCTATATATGGAGGATTCAAGTCAGGTCTCTATCAGCACATGCTTTATCGCGCCGCGGGTGCGCGATCAAGTATCCAACGGTTGCATAACAGTGACCCCACCACCAACCTAATCATTCGCTCACGTGCGGAGGGTCGTGATTCACACTTTCCTCCTATTTCAACCCCAATTCATGTTCCCGTGGGTCGGGCATTACCCCGCATCCTCACACTCCCAAACCGGATTTAGAACAAGGATCTCAGGCGATCAAACGTACGCATGATGCTTTCTACCACCTGACAATATTTCATGTGACGTTCTGGAAATGCAATGGCGGCCCATAGGCTCGAGAAACATAGCCCTCCCGTCGATATCGTTTCTGCGTGTTTTCTCTCCTCTCACCGTCACAATGACATCTGAGTAATATCTCCGGTGGTGGGCGCACGTATCCCTTCACACAGCGCCTTGCATCACGACCACCCGTTTTGAAGCGGCTCGACCGCCCAACAAAGCCACACGAAAATATACGATATGCTATTCGATCTCATAAACCGGGCTGGATCATGGCATAAATACCTGGGGTTGTGGACCTCCGGCCAACCATAGTCAATTCCCCTGTTCTCCACTCGTAGGTTCCCGTTACATGTTGCGGATTAACGTGTCATTTTTGGTTCTCTTGGTCATCTCGGGTCGTGTGATGGCTGACCCTGTGCACGCGCGTGCACCGCCGACGGTCAACCTCGACAACGCGACCGTGGTAGGTGTCACCTCAGGATCTACCAACCAGTTCCTGGGCATCCCGTTCGCACAACCCCCGTACGTCGATTTATCCAACTCACCCAATGCCTTTTACTGTTTATTCATCTAACTGACCCAACCCCCCCTCTCTTCCCTTTGAAATAGGACGGGAAACCTGCGCTTCCAGCTGCCCCAGACGTTACCACCGTACAACACCAGCTTCTCCGCCACAGCGTATGGTCCTGCATGCCCTCAACAGGCAGTCGCGATCCCCTTGCCGTCTGGCCTCCCCGCTGAGGCAATCGACTATTTAACCAACTCAGTCTTCAACCTCGTCACCCCTTCTGCAGAAGACTGTGCGTATCAGAACATTTAGGTTCGAGGCTGAAGCAAGATCGGTGATAGGTCTGACGTTGAACGTGGTCACCCCCACCAACACGAACCCCACCTCCAAGTTACCCGTGGTGGTGGTGAGTAACACGTACTCACCGTTTATCATCCCCGCCGCTTAACAGTCTCTGGAATAGTGGATCTTTGGAGGTGGATTCGAGATTGGCGGTACGAACATGTACGTCCTAGCAATCCGCACAACACATATTGTTATCTTGATACACGACAATACGACCGCAGTTACGACGGCAGCGTCATTGTGGAGAAAGCGATCTCCCTTGGGGTCCCTGCCGTATATGTCAGCATAAATTATCGGTGAGCACTGTCGCACTCTTGGATCGCGAAAATGAATGTCCAATCGTGAGACATTGTGCTCCGAAGCCTCAACGGTGAGCTTGCACGAGTGGAAATGAATCGAGATTTCTCCCTATGTGATTACTGATATCCTGTGTGCAGCATTTGGATTCCTTGCGAGCCAAGAAGTCAAGGATGCTGGCGTTGGAAATCTGGGTCTCCAAGACCGTACGTGTTCCGCTCACCCATACTTCGCTGCACTTCTGCTGACACATCCCCGAGTTAGAACGCCTTGCTCTCCAATGGGTACAAAAATATATCAGCGCGTTCGGGGGAGATCCTACCAAAGTCACCATGTGAAGACATCCTCTCGCACTGTGCTCTACTCACCGTGCTGACAAAGACACATTCAGCTGGGGCGAAAGTGCAGGTGCTATTTCCGTCGCCTTGCACATGGTCACCAACGGAGGAAATCCAGACGGCCTGTTCCGAGCTGCGTTCATGGAAAGTGGTTCTCCCATTCCCGTGGGAGACATCACCCATGGACAGCCATACTACAACGCCCTGGTTGCGGAGACGGGGTGTTCTGGCGCGTCGGATACGTTACAATGTTTGCGCGAGGTACCGTACGAAACATTGTTAACTGCAGTGAATCAGTCACCCGGGATATTTGCGTATCAGGTAAGTTTCTTTGGAAGAGGAGACTCGGACGTACCGCGAGACTGATTGATGCGTCCGGGTATCTATGCATGGTTTAAAAGTCACTCGTCTTGGCGTGGTTGCCTCGTGTGGATGGGGTGTTCTTGACGGCGGACCCCCAAGACTTGGTTCAGCAGGGATCTGTTGCAGACGTACCGTTCATCAATGGTATGCTGATGTTCGCCTGAGTTATTTCCTGCTTCGTCTGCTAAACTCCTTATGTGGTTCGTAGGCGACTGTGATGACGAAGGGACGCTGTTCTCCTTCTCAACCCTCAACATCACGTAAGCCACATTCAAGCGAAATCCATGTTTGGGCGATTCAATCCACCCGTTCCCTCAGGACGGATGCACAATTCGAAGAATACCTCCACACATACCTGATGCCGAATGCATCGACCACCACTCTAGCGCAATTGATGATATATTACCCCTCGGATCCTAGCCAAGGATCGCCGTTCGACACCGGCGATCTGAACGCACTCACGCCGCAGTTCAAACGGATCGCTGCGATCCAGGGGGATACCGTCTTTCAAGCGCCACGACGATTCTTCTTGCAAAGACAGTCTGGGAAGCAGAGTATCTGGACGTACGGTACGTGATGGATGGTCACTGGTCACGAGGTGGACTCATTTTCCCTTCCTTTTTTTTTTCTTTGAGTAGTGAGTAAACGGTTAAAAACGGTGCCTTTCCTCGGTTCGGTGGGTCAAATCTTTTTTTTTTCTCGTTCGTGTGTTGAATCACGACGCCAGTTCCATGCCTCCGACCTGCTCAATGTCTACGATGGCTCGGACATGGCCTCTTACCTCGTCCGATTTGTCGCGAATCTCGACCCCAATGTTGGAGAGAGTATAGACCTGTATTGGCCCCAATATGATGCGGCCACCAATCAGACCATGCTTGAATTCTTGGATGGGTTGGTGCCGCAGTCGTTGACAACGGATACGTATCGCACCGAAGCGATGGCGTATTTGACAAACGTTACGTTGGCCAATCCGTTGTAACGATAAAGTGAGGGAGTGTCGATGAAATGTGTGCGGTAGGTGACGGATGGAAGTTATCTTGTATTGGATATTTGAGTGCATTGTCCGTATGAGCGTTGGATGATTGGGAGATCCCAACTAGGACTATAACTTTGTTCAGGATAGGAGGGAGATAAATCCCCAAATGTACATTGTAAAATGCCCAGTAAATAGACGAAGGGGAACCCATGCCCACTTTCGTGAAGTTTCGTCGGACAAACCAGGGGTTACCATTGAATCCGTAAATGATGGTTTTTGTTCCGGCAACTCGAACGAACGCCACTCACGGACATATTACGGGATTTGTTCGACCCCGCGGCTCTGGGCATGATGTGGAACGTGCAGGACAGGACCTACGGTGACGTAGTGACCGTTAACGTTCAACGTTCGAGCTCAAGGCTGAGGATAGCAATCTGATTATGTAATTGTTATCCTCAAGATTTGGCGCAGTGCTGCACTACTAGTAGCAAAACAATTTACAGATGGCAGCAGAAAAGCTGAAGCCGACGAGAAAACGAAACAGAAAACGGAAAAGAAGGGTCGTGTCTGATTCGTCGTCTTCTGAAGAGGACTCTTCCTCGTCGTCTGACGCATCGACCCCAAAGAAGACCGTCACCACCCCAGTCCGGCAACCAAAAACGGCTAAAAACGCGGATACAGACGAAGATGAAGACGAAGCATCTTCTTCATCCGATGAATCACAGGATGATTCGGACCCAGGCGAGGAAGCCATCGACATATCCGCGTCCAGACCCGGACACCCTGAACCTCCTCTACAACGTGACTCGCCCTCCCCGCAACTAGACGTGGATATCCCACCTTTCGTTTCCCCAGACTCACCAGAGAGTGAGAAATCTCTAAAGGAAAAGTTCCGCAAGTTCTGGATGGCATCCATCGCGGAGGGTTTCAAGGACGATCTCGAGGAGATACGAAAGGTGAGTGTCTTCTGAGGGATAGTGACAGCGTTTCTGAGGCTTAGTGTGTTCGTCTGTGGATAGGAACCGAATCTCGGCCCATCACGGCTGGCGCTTCTTGTAGAGTCGCTTGCTTCTGGTGCCGATGTGTTCTCGTCGAACTCTGTCGGTGGTTGTGTGAATGAGATGGAAGTTGTGTTGGACCAGTTTCCATAGCACTCTACTTTCACCAACTACCGACAACCTAAAATCTCGTCTCAAAATGCTAAAGCGCGACGGGTATACAAAAAGTGCGTATTTTTCACCTTGACGCTGCAGCTCGAAACTAACATTAGTGTCAACGTCAAGCTACGTGTGGATCTCGCTCGCGATCGTGCTCGTATATCTTGTATTTATATTATTTTGTATGACTGACGATTAAACTAATCCACTCGAAGTCACAGAGTACTACGACGGTG
>JBBPSA010000281.1:0-11986 GCA_038093355.1 Boletus calvinii | reverse complement strand
GCCTCTTGGGAAGTCAAGTCGCGTTGTTGGTACTATCTCACCCGCTTAGCGTGACGTGAGATGTACGTCGAGCATCTAGCGTGCGTTTACGACTTGGGCTTTGCATTTGTCGACGCGTTGTAGGAAGCCGGCGAGTCGGATGGGGACCATCTCGAAGTTACCCTAGACGTCGTGAACGAACATGTCCATGGAGTTCCTGTCTGTCCCAGTGCACGATGGGCAGAATTCGCGAAGACGAGTTGGTGGTCGTCGCATCGTTGCGGAGGAGATGGCCCAGCCCAGAATGCCAGTCAAATGGGAAAGGCCGGAGTAGCAGTTCAAGTCGAGTCCGAGAGGATATGACCATCGATAGCCTGTCAGAGGAACAGGTGCTCGTCGAGGTCACTCGGTCGAAGCGAGTTGTTTTTTCCTAGTCCTGATCTTATGTTCACAGGTACGCCAAATGTGTCTACGAGGTCGTTGTACTTAATGAAGAGTAGCGAGGCGAGGAAATGAACCATGGGTATTGACTCCGCGACCTCAGGCTCGGTCCTTCGGGGTCGAGGATTCGCCACCATGCTGTCCAACTTGCTCCGTATGCTCCATCTAACCCTGCTCTCATGATGGCCATTAAGCATGAGAATAGGGTCTGAAACGCAGATACGTCCCATTTCAAGAGACAATTGATAAAAATTAAGTGAATCTACTACTAGGCGTGACGACGATCCTTCCGCTACCCACAAGAACTTGAATAAATGCATAGAGCTAGGGAAAAACATGACAACTGAATGCAAAGGTCAGACGAACCAAACACTGGATTCTATCCGAAAGAGACATGCAATTCGATGAATGGTGTAAATACCACCAGGTGGTTGTTTCGAGACCAGGTACCTAGGCGTTGATAGACTGATCAGTAGTGATGCCGCTCGCCGCTATTTGCACCATTGTTACTTCCATCAGCAAGTTAGTTGATGATATCAACACTCGTACTCAAGACGGGGCTGTTGGTGATACTTTGACCGGACAACTGCTGGTCGCCGCTAGATATGCCATTCATGTTTTTGCTGCTGTCGCTGTTACCGGCGCTGTTACCACTGATGCTAAAATCGTGGAGAACTATTTGTACCATTGTTACTTTCACCAGCAAGTCAGTTAGTGATATCAAAACACGTACAATCTAGACCTCCCGGCACAGCTGCAGCAACAGCAAAACCGAGGTATAGTAATGCCATAGAGACGTGTGAGATATGCATGATGGTCGGGGCAAAGCAAAGAATCCACAGAGTGGTCCGGAAGGAGGGAGCAGCTCGGGGTATTTTCAACGTTTATATAGACCCTCGGGAAGCGAGGCGACTCTCGGCAAAGCAGACTTTTTTTTTCGTAGTTCTGACAGCATGCCATGGTGCGTTACACGATCGTCAGGGTGAGTATGTACATAGTAACCTGTAGTGATCGTACCATACTATATAGGTGACTGGTGTCTTGATAAACTTCAGATCAAGTATGTATGTAATGGAGAATAGCTGCGACCTTGTTACGCATCCAGGCTTTGCCGTCGTGCTGATCAACTTGCTATGTGTGGCGCATCTAACATGTGCATTTTCAGTCCGAAAAAAAAACTTGTCATACCCCATTTACACTCATGGCGGTCATTGAGCACTAGAATACGTTCAATTTCAAGAGACATGAACGATCTAGGTGCGTGATGATGTGGCAAGAAGCCACCCACAAGCACCCCTCAGGCTTCCGCTACCCACAAGAACTTGAACTAATGCAAAGAGCAACATGTCGACTGGATGGAAAGGCCAGATGAGAAAGGCGCTTGATTCTATGCGAAGGAGACTTACAATTTGATTAATGATATGGATAGGATTGGCTGTTCAAACTTCAAGTTGAGCCGCCCGGGAGACACCCCCAGCGGCCATTCCCTCAAGGTTGAGTACGGAATCTGTTTATATCATCACTAGTGTCCGCAGCAAGTCAGTAATATCAAAACTCGTACAGTCGTAATCAACAGTTGTTTCACTTGAACGGATTACGAAGCCGTTTCCTTGGGGCGCAGCGACAGCAAAACTGAGGTACAATGAGATATAGACGAGCGAGGGTAGGAAACGCATGACGGGTGTAAAACAAGATTCCACTGAGAGGTTCGGAAGTTGGGAGTCAGTCAGTCAGGATATTACTTGACCATTTATAAACCCAGGGGAAGCGAGCAGAATCCGACTTGAAGCTCCGAGTCTAGTCTCTGACGACATGCATTAGTCACAGTGATCCGGAGCGTAACTTGGGTAAATTGCTGTGTTGTGTGTTTGACGAATGAAGTCACTGGCACACACAAGTCCTCCACACCTATCTAGCGTATCCCCGTGAGTACGTCGAACATCTAGTGCGCGTTTACTACAACTTGGGCTCTGCATTTGTCGACGCGCTGTAGGAAGCCGGCTGTCGTTCTGCCAAATTTCCACGTTGAAAATTGCATTGTCATTAGGCTTTTGCAAGGCAAATGTTGCATGATTAATAAGAAACCATCGCCGTGCCGCAGCGAGGGGGCATTGCCAATCTACTTGCGTTCGTCGTCGGTCTCCACAACCTTGACTCAGTCCTTGCAGGTCCACTAGGGCGTTGCGTACGTGTGGTCAACATCATTGTTGCTGCCGTCGTCCTGGCCGTTCATCGTAACAGGTCTGTTGCTGTAAGCTGCATGCATCTGCGACCTCAGTGCCCAGACTGCATGCTCCAGTTTCCTGCCCTCAGACTCTCACGAACTCACCTCAGTCCTAGTCTCACCCTCTTTGCCTGCTGTCTCGATACTTCCATTGGCGTTTCTGACCTTGTCCCCTGCCCGTTCACCGAGCGCCAGTGGGTCCTGACCGCCCTGTGGGGTGCATGACGCGTCCACTGGCCTGGTAGGTCCTGCGTGTCTTGCGTATGGGTTTGCGACATCAGTGGTCATGACTTGCATACAATGGGCCTCTGCACCCTCGCTGTCGTTGTCCTAGATGCTTGTAGGCTCTCTCTGCTCTCCTTTTCTGAGCCTCTCTCTTGTTACCAGATACCCTGTTTAGTCCCCTTCTGCTCCTTGTGACTATATTTGGATCGTCACTGCGACTGTGATGTTGCAATCCAGTCAGCTCAGTTTTCTATATCCGTTACGACAGTCGGCGGTTCCCGTCGAGTAACCCAAGTGATCGTAAGTTTACTGATTCAAAGGCTGTCTGATAAACTTCAGATCAAGTATGTATGTAATAGAAAATTGCTGCGACCTTGGTCCTTCAGGTTACGCATCCAGGCTTCGTTGTCATGCTGTTCAACTTGCTGTGTGTGGTGCATCTAACATGTGCATTTTCAGTCTGAAAATAAACTTGACATACCCCGTTTACACTCATGGTGGTCATTGAGCCCTAGAATATGATCGGAATACGTTCAACTCCAACTCTCAAGAGACATGAACGATCTAGGTGTATCACAGGAACTTGAACTAATTATGAAAAGAGAACTCGGGAAAAACATGTCAACTGGATAGAAAGGCCAGATGAGAAAGATACTCGATTCTATACGAAGGAGACTTACAATTTGATTAATGATATGGACACTAGGATTGGCTATTCAAGCTGCCTCGGAGACAGTCAGAATTCCATTTTGCTCAAGCACGTCTATAGGAACTATTTATACCATCATTAGTGTCCGCACCAAGTCAATAATATCGAAACTCGTACTGTCGTAATCGATGGTTGAACGGATGGTGAAGTCGTTTCCCTGCGGCGCGGCAAGAGCAAAACTGAGGTACAATGCGATATAGACGAGCGAGGGTAGGAAACGCATGATGGTGTCGGGTGTAAAACAAAGATTCCACTGAGAGGCTCGGAAATTAGGAGTCAGTCTCTCAGGATATTATTTTTCTATAAACCGAGCAGAATCCGACTTCAAGAAGCTCCGAGTCTAGTCTCTGATCACGACATGCGTTAGTCACAGTGATCCGGAGCATAATATGGGTAAATTGCTGTGTTGTGTGTTTGACTCGGACGAATGAAGTCGGTAGAAAAAGAGCGCGTTTCTGCGCGTTCACTGGGAATTGTTGGCAGCGGCCGCTACCAGATGAATAGATTGAGAGAATGCTCAGCCTACTGTGGGTTATGATGGGATGGCTGGGATTCTGTTGACCTGTTGACCTGAAGGTTTATCATAAACGGTTGATCAAATCACCCGAGCAACCCTTTCTGAACCTCTCAATGGAATACTTGTTTTGGACGAGCCATGGCGCCATTGCCCTTGCCCTCACCCTCACCATCGTGGTGGCATACTATCGCCTGTCGTCCTCCTCGTTGCACCCTCCTTATCGTTCTCGCGCCATCACGCCATCAAGTACCCTCGCTGTCGTGTCGCCGTCGTACAGTCGTACTTACGCCATTACACCATTTCCCTCGAGTCTATAACCGGCCCACCACGGACTGAATGTTTCAAAGGTCAGTCGCAATGGTGGCGAGTTTTCAGGTATAACTGGTAGGCTCTATTGTAGCATCACCTCCCCGCTGTTTGACACGGAGTCAGCAGAGCGATTATGATTGTTCTCAATGCCTTGGAAAATCCGAGCTCCAGCTTCCGGCATTCTGCAAACCAGGATCTTTTCAGTGCGCCCCTAACAATATGCTTTCAAGCTAAATCGCCTTCGTATCCAATCTCACACTGTGTAGTAATGTACGTGTTAGCCTCCCTTCGTCCTTTTGTGTTCTGCGGACGGCTCACGATGATTTCTGGATAGTGCTCTTCGCCTTCCTTTCTGCAAAATCCGAATTGCGTCGCCACCGGAGCGAACTCGAAACTTTCCCCACTCGGAGCGGCATAACAACGGGTAGGTGTTTTATGATTTCCGAGACGCGACCGCCAGTAATATCTTTCACATATTCAGCTACCAGCCTTCTTTCTTCGCTATTCGGCTCGTAATCAAACAATCTTGCAGGATCCGATGATTTCTCCAATGTGCTGCACGAGGTTGCATGCAAGCACCCGGTAGTCGGCGAATCACTGTCTGTTGACCATCTGAACAGCATACCCGATGAGTTGTCCCAGTACTTGGGGGAATAGTACGCGTTTCACAGGGCTTTAATTGGATGCAGGAGCAGTGCATCGACGTTCGCATATAGACAAGTCCAGTCCAAAATTCTTCAATGCATCCATAATCGCCGTGCCACACACGTGCCCTCCGTGCCTATCTAGAGTATCTCGATGAGCACTTGTCGCGCTGGAAGTCGACCCGCTTCTTTTCGTTCACGGCTTGGGCTCTGTAGTCATCGACGCGCTGAAGAGGCTGCCGAGTCGGTTTGTCATGGGCGGAAATTCGCGAGGGCGAATCAGTCTTGGCATCTTTGTGTAGGTGACCCAGAGCAGATTGCCAGTTAGACGGAGTAGCGGCCGAGATCGTAGTCGACGTAGGGATAATACTATTCATAGCGTATCATGTCAGTCAAATAGAGGAACATCGCCCCGAGGCCACTCGGTCGAAACGAGCTGTTTCTTTTCTAGTTCAGACTTTAGTCCACTGACATACCAAACGTATCCTCCATGAGGTCGTTGTGCTTGGTAGAAAATAGTGAGACAAAAAAGTGGACCACTGCGACCATCGTCAAACCTGAAGATTTCAAAAGCTCGGCAGCTTACGCGAGCTTGAGTAGGGAGATAGAACGTCGCGGGGCGCAAGATGCCAATTTCTGTAACTCCACATTAACAGCAAGCAGAAGAACTTCTCGTGCCATACAGTGATCGCCCATCTCGGAGACGATCACGTTGGTCGAGACGCCGTCAATGTATCCATACGCGTCCAGCATGACCCACGAGTTGAAACAGCTCTCATTTGACGTAAGGAACGAGTCTGCGAAAACAAAATGATCGATACATAAGTCAACCGAAATGGGTAGAAAACTTACCGGTATTTGTTGTCGTCCGTCGCCCAGAGTAGCAGACGCATCAACGCCCCGGGCCCGTTGTATTGCATGACCCGCAGTACATCCACACCATCGAGAGTGTATTCCTTTATACGCGCCGACCCGCGGCCGATCTCCACCGTGAGTGATGCCAATTCGTCTGTTGAACGCCATGTGCTAACCAAAGTTATCGCGCGTCACCTCTTCCAAGATTTGGTCGAACGCCGCCCATACATGGCTCGCGGTGAGCTTTGCGCGCCCAGTCAGTGTCGGTCCTGGCTGAAGCGCAATGATTCCGTACGAGTTGACAGGGTTGAGCGTGAACACTGCATGATAACCGGGAAGTTCTCCTACTGCGATAGTATCAACCAAAGAGTACGCGTTCGTCAGGGCAAGCTTTGCTCACCCTTTTAAAATTTTTGTTTCCGGCCATAAGAGTTTGTCGAAGTGTAGATCTCCCATAATGCTCCGACGTCGGAATAACCATCGAACCAGATATGGATAGGACGCATCCATTCACGGACCGTGAACGGCGACAGCATACTCTCTGGTCGTTGTGGATTTATCAACACTTGCATGAGCTTGGTGAGATCGGTTAGTGAGCTGATTTGTCCCCCAGTAAGGTTCATAGCATCCTTAGGATCTTGATCCTGAAAGATGAATCAGCATCGCAGACAAGGCAAGTGCTAAAACACGTACGATTTCCCAAGGGTTCGTTGAAAACACGACGACATTGTTTGTATTTTTTTTTCCTCCGTCACCAAGAACGAGGTTCCATTGAATCCCGATGGTTGAAAGATACCCTGGTGTACCAACGTTGACGGCACATCTGGACCGTTCGCGGCTATATTCGCAGCCACGCCCGCAATTCCCAGCAGCAAGTAGTCAGTGTTCGAGTACGCGGGATACGCGTACGGAGCTACTACAAGATGGCTCCGCGCGACGCTATCAAAGACTTGCTGGTGGGAGGGAGAGTCGAGACCATTGTACCCCGGAGGTCCCCATCCGAACAGTGACTTTGGCCGGTGTCCCCGGGCGTTCCCTGAGGCAAGTCTCTGCCGATACCCGACATGTAGCTCATAGGGGTACGAAACGTGATCGGTGCGTAGTATTTGTTGTACTGAAAATCGGGACACGCGGATGAAATGGGATCATCCCTGCGAAGAAGGGTCAAAAATTTCTTTCAGGTGCAAGACTGATTGCTTTACAAGTTGAGTACTTCACGATCACGAAGAATGAGGGTTTCCAGCGCAGTGAATAGCTTTGAGATGGATGCGAGCTTATAGGTGGAGTGCTTATTAAATCAAGACCTTCGTAGAGCGAGCCTTTGGACCCAACGACGGTCACTAAGACTGTCGATTCCACCTTGATCGAAGTAGTGGTGTAGGACAGAGTCTAGCTGGCGGAATGCGTGCTGTAGCGGCGCCTCTGCCCCGGAAGGAGTGCTTGTTGCCAGAAACGGCGGAAGTGGCGTTTGACACTCATGAAAAGCAGACGGTGGTGGTGGTGAAAACGAGCGAGTCGACCTGAGGAAGCCAGACAGTATCTCTGAGCGAATCACGACCTGTAGGAGGCATGCAAGGGTAACTGCGTTCAGGAGGAGACTCCACCGCACCCAAACCGAAATGGATTGCAACGGCTGCACGTTTTTGTTCAGAGAAATATCCCCTGGCATCGAAACCATCGCAAGTGGGAGAGTTCACCTTTTTAGAGTGATCAAGTATCCGCCATTTATATTAAGGGATTCGGCTTGCCGAGGGGGTATCCAGGAGCTTGGTCACCGAATGCTCGAAGTGGTCGGTCACCCATTTTCGTAGTTGAGTTATGGTACAATCGTGCAGACAGCGAACGACCCCGGACTTGATGGCGGCGGCGTTTCCCGAATCCAAACTGAACTTCGGGCCTATAATTTCCCTTCTATACTATCCCCCTTCAAATTCCGTGACTTTTATGACTTGAAAAACTGGCGCGCCATCATGTGCAATCACTGAAGAAAGCTTCATCGGAACAGAAACGTTCAAGTTGCTACACTTCCTCTATCCGACTGCCAGGCGGCGGGTTGATGAGAATTTTGAACGGATTTCGCCACAAGCAGTCTCGATCGGCGGCGGAAGCTCCTGGGATTATAGCTTGCCTGGGCTACTTGCAGAGGGTTTCTGACATCGTCAATAGAGCGATGGTTCATTCTCGGGCGCACACTAGCATTCAGCGCTAGCGGTCGCCGTTTCGATCGCAGGTGTGTAATTGCAACTTGTCCAACTCCTTTCAATTACATACATTGAAACACTCTGAAATGCCGTCCTCAGGGCTACGTTCCATGCTTCCAACACTGTTTTGCATTCCTTGAAGCCTCGTCATACACCTGAACCCAATCCCTACACATGTGCGGCTGCGTCAAATCGACAGCTAGACTGCCATCTATGACAGGTTCCAGGGTTACGTCTGCGCGACAAAGTGTCATCATTCGCAAGTAATTGAGGCAATGCTGCACATGTTCTGCCTGCGCTTCGTATGTCCGGTTGGCGCTATCCTCGAGGGCGAGTCGAAGACGGCCAAGACAATGTAGTTCATGGTACATTGTCAGGGCAAAGGGACGGCGTTCTGGACCAAGACACACCCAGCCCTCGCCGATCGTCGGAAACTGCGTTTCCCACTGCAGTAGTGCATCATCCCCGTTGATAGGGTAGTGCACGGTATCCTCTGGAAACATGATGGCGTCCCGAACCTCCATTGGGTAGTATGCAGGATAGTCATCACCCACCCAGCCTGTATGCGACCAACATGGTGAGTTTATTATCTGAGCTGCGAGAGTGTAGACTGACTGTAATGCGTGGAAGGTGTACGGTCTCCCTTAACGTTCAATATGCTTCCAGGAGGTTTCCTCACGATACTTGTACTCCATACCGCAAGCAGAATCGCGATAGTTGACCAGAGAGCGAGCTCCCAGGATGCGGATGCGACTTTTCTTGGTGTCTCCATGTAAAGGTTATGCAGGGTCAGTGCAGTGCAACTTGTTCCTGCTCTTACGCGCGTGAGACATACCTTTATCTTGATTTGGACATGGCGGTACTTAGCTGACTCGTGTGTTAGATGACCTAAGGGCAGTCGGATCTGTGCACCAGCCGTCACTTCACACACAGCACAAGCACCGAAACACTTGGCGATGAATTTAGCTGTGACCCTGTTTTGGCCAGCAATAGATATATGATTGCACTTACCTCTCTAACACTCCTCCCCGCGAAGCTCTCTCGGTTCTAGTGATTAGCAAGTTGCAAGAGTCCCGATGCCCTTTTCATTTACATCTCCGCTTGTTGCCCCCCGAAAGACCGGGTCACATTCTTACCACCCTGTACCTGCTCCAGACGAGGAGACGTTGTTAGCCTCACCAACGAGTGAAGAAACTCGTATTTTGACATCCAAGCGCAACCTCCTCCTTGACCCGTCATTTTGGCTGACTGCATTCGCCGCCCTATCTATCGCAGTGACCGTTCGGAATCTCCTAGCCATCCAACTGTACTCCCAAGAACTACAAGTCGGTTATCTGGAGGCTTCCATTGGTAGTCCTTACAATGGGCTAGAGAAGCTCGCACGGAACGAGTCTTCTCCCTCATGGCCGCTGTCGTCTACCCTTCAAGCCGATTTCATCGGAGCGACGGAGGACTCATATATTTCTCACGCACTCAGCAATGGTTCAATCGTGCGGTTGGATTCGGAGGTATGGACATCCATCGTGCCAAAGAACCGAACTGCTCACCAATGCCCACCCATATCTTATAGCGCACCATCGTCGTGCAGCATCGCGTTCGTGATTACGGCCTCGAACACTGCATCGTCAAACTCGAGTTTTCCCATTCGGCTAGAAACGGTAACGGGCACACCGCACGGAGATATGGGCATATCGGGGAAAGCCCCTACCTCACTTTGTGGCGTCTGGAAGACAGCGGAAACAAGGCAGTGCTGGCCCCATCCGCACTTCCAGCCTCATTGCCCTCGCGGAAAGAATTTCTTGGTGACATCGTCCTTGATGGAATGCGTTCCGTGCAATCACCTTCCTTTGGGTGCAGTGCGGGTTCTGTTCAGACCCTGGAGATCGCCGTGGCCTGCGTATCTGATCCTTGCATTATGGAGTTCCGACTCACACAGTCGCCGCGACAAGGTACTCCCTCGTGTTGATGAGCGCAAACCGGTTTCTAAAAATGTTACCGCAGGATTCTGGGTGGTGCAAAGCGAGCAGAAATCTACGTCTATATAAAGCAGTCGATTGCCACAACGTTGCATATCTCTGACGGACGACAAGACAGGCGGTCTGGCCGTGTTGGTGTTTATTCGAGTGGACGCGCGCTCGGAAAGCGACAGTTCGGATCATATGCACAGCGTTGCACATGCATGGTACTTACTACGAGTCACTCGCCGTTAATTGCTCCGAGCTCCACAGTCTGGGACTGCTGCGGTGTCGAGAGGCAGGCAAATGCGCTGGGGGTCGACGGGCTCGTGTACCAACTGTACCTACTAGGCGCAGTGTTTGAAACCCCGTCTTTTAGATTTTTATGTCATTGCTCTGTTGCACAGCCCCGTTACATCACACCGTCCTCTCATCTCGACCATCTCAGTCGTTCTGCGGGTGCTTCGACATTATCCTAATATCCGTCGTTTGACGTCTATTCCTGGGTGACCATCGAAGGTAAATATGTCGTCTTTAAGCCGCCTTCAGGTCGACTCGGATCGAAATAGTAGCGTCAGTCTTATTTGAAATTGAACGCAGGTGGTGCGGCACTGCGCTGGTGGTGGCCAAGCATGGCTGCAGGGCGGCTGCTCTTCATGGTTCTCTCGGCCCTGGGTTGTGGAGCCCTGTTAATTTCTCCACGACGATTCATCATGAGTGGGATGTCTGAGCGTTTCACGATTGTCCGTGGTGCGTCACCGGCACACGAACTCTGAATCGGAGTCTCATTTTTTACGGTATCGCTACTGTCGTAGAACTGTCCAAAACGGTTGTGGTTCTACTACTGGTGACTTGTTGGGTGCCATTGCCACGTTGGAAAAAAAGGTTTCGTCTCGACTAATTGTCCTTGTCTAACGTAAAGGAGACAGTCAGGCCATGATGTGAACGCTGCGCTGACCCACCTTGAAACGCCGTGTGCCCGACGCGCTGTATCTATAACCGCAGGGTCTGACCCGTCTTCTAACACCACCCACCACCGACCTGTGCGCGGATCCATGCGTTCAAACGCGAGGCATCGAAAGAGCTTTATTTATTAGTCCGCGGTTTGCGACAGCCCCGTTTATTTTTTCTTCCCGCATCAAATCTTGCAGTCATGCAATCCTCGTTGGGTTCTACCATGTCGAAAGTTTTCTTCGTCGTGTCGGTCATCCTCTTGGCATGGACGACTGTGGCACGGGGTGCTGGTGAGCCGCATGGCTACTCCTACTTGTATTATTGAACGCTCAGGGTAAAATGCAGCCATCGGTGCCGGAAGAGCTCGTATTAATATAGTTGACGTTGGTACGTCGACTGCGGTCAAAAGTAACGAGTGCGCCCTGATGACGACGAATTGCAGCAACAGACGGTCTTTTGAGGCGCGTTGACGCGCCAATGGATGACGCGTGGTATACATTGGCTGCTTGTGAGTAGTTTCACTCATTACGGAACAGGACTCGTGACTAAATGATACTTGCGTTACAGCAAAGGAGGCGCTTGCAGAACGCGATGGTGATCTCTCCAGGCGAGTGGATGTGCCAGTAGATAACACTGCGGGGTATACAGCAAACGAACTCTCTACACGTAAGTGCCATCGGTTGCCATAGTATAGAACTCACAACTCATGATGATTGGGCGGCAACAGCCACGGAACGCGATCTTTCAAGGCGGCGGGGGACCGAGGCCAGGGACGCCTGGTACGCTCTTGCTGAAACAGAAATAGGGAGTGGTGTTTCCCAAGAGGTAAATTCACGGAGATCAGGGAAGATGAAGCAAGACGATCCTGCTTCGCGAGTGGATTTACCAGCTAATGATCGTGATTTGTGGTATGCTCTCAGCGTTGACAGCGAGAGCGAGAGTGAGCCATAGCAGGCTTAGGTTCGTGCGGAGT
>JBBPSA010000280.1:0-11996 GCA_038093355.1 Boletus calvinii | reverse complement strand
GTACCCGAGCGAACGTGGAGGCCTCGTGGCCCACAGGCCTCGCCCATCGATCGACCAAGTTCCGAGCCCTGGTCTTACCCCGGCGTTCCGTCGTCAGTCGACGAAGCAGCTAATCCATCGATTCGAATCCATGACAGACGCGGCGGAGGTGGTCCAAGCTCAAGTTGATAGACTTGCTGATTCCGCTCGCGCGTCCTCTGAGACAGACTCGCGCGACACGCACCGTCCTTTTCTCACCGCTGCCCCCCACAAGAGCAAGAGGAGATCTTTGAGCAACTCCTTGCGAAACTTCATGTCCGTCTTCAAAAAGAAGAAGGACAAGGAATCGGATGATGATGATTATGTTGCACCCTATCGCGCTCCTGAACTAAATATCGCCGCACCGCAAGAGCCCGCGTCTCTTCCAGAACCCCAGACAGCCTCGCGTCCCTTGGGGAAAGAAGCAGCTCCGTCCTCCAACAGAGCCGGGCCCGTGCTCTCTGGCTCTCTACTTTACCTCTCACGGCCGCCGTCTCATCTTCCTGTCTGGATGTCATGCACAGTGACATTATACAACACTCATTTACTACTTACTTGGTATACTCTGCATGACACTCCTTCCAGTCACATCATTCAGCTAGACGGGTTCATGGATGTACGCTCTCTCAATGAGCGAGTGTCACGACCCGACACCGAAGGTGATTTGAAGACCTTTGAGTTGGCCTTTGAGGGTCGACCGAGAGAAACATTTTCTGCGACTTCTAGTCAGGATCGTGCGCGATGGGTTGGTGCGATCTGGTGAGCTCTATCGCCTCTTTTTCGTTCTTAAATCTCACTCACCTCGACGCAGGGATGCTGTCCTCGGTCCGCAGGGCAGAAATGAATTTGTGCACACGTCGAAGCGCACCGAGACCCTTACTATTAGAACAGATGTTACCCCTGAACACAGAGAAATCGGACAATGCCTACAATCCCTCTCACCCCCTGAAGAGGCAGGTTCTGAATATACATCTTCTAGCGCTCCGAAAACCCCTTCGGCTCCGTCTGCTCTTCAGCAAACGCCGCCACCCACACCAGTGGCCAAGTCACCACGTCACACACTTTCGCCGCTGTCTGTCTCTCCACCTCGCCCCCCGTCTCAATTCTCTAACCCTCACTCTCGGTTCAAAAGCCCTTCTATCGCCAACCTTGGAACGTTGTCCGTGGTCACGCAACGCCTTGCCCAAATCGAGCGCTCGGAACTGGCAAGCCCAACTTCAAGTGCTCTCAGTTCATCAAGCGTTGGTACCGCTCTCCGGCGTGCGCAAACCGCCCAGCTAGCGCACCAAGGACATCCGTTTGCAGAAATTGAGAAGCTACAGGAAGGTGATGATGCGGGTGGGAGCCGGAGCAAGGACACGGAGACGCCTTCGACAGACGCTTCTATCGTGATTCCCCTTCCCAACCCACTAAACACGCCGCTTTCTGATACTCTCTCTGTGCGGAGTGCATTCAGGAGGAATCGTGCAGAGCGCCAATCATCACCTGCACCGACGCCGCCGAGCTCGCCCACGAAAGCAGCCTCGTTCGCAACACCAGTGGCTACTTTACGAGCTAAGCTATCAGAGCCTGCGATTCGAGAACACGTCGAGAACCCACCGACGTCCTTGCTCGCCGTTGGTGTGGAGCCGCAGTTGGCGCCCCTTGCAGAGCTTATCAAGGATACCGCTGCAAAGCACTATGACCAAACAGCAGGACTGGGCGAGCAGATCATTGCGCTCCAACGAGACATTCATATTCTCCCAAATGAAATACAGGTCTTTTTGGGGCAAGCTATGGCTGTGGCGGCCGAACGAACATCCGATGCAATCAGTCACACTGACAGCACGAGTTTGCAGAAGACGGTCTTGACCAGCCTCGAGGGGTTGAGGAAGCAAATGCGAGCGAACTCGGAACACCCACAGATGAATTTATTAATGAAGATGTTCGAGGACTTGCAGACACGAGTCGCAACACTAACCCCGCTCCTCTTGGAGAAGCTAGCATCTATCGAACAAGGCCAGACGCAGCTACAACTTCAGGCTACACGAGAGGCGGAGCAACCGCCAATATATGCTATACCCACGAGGGATGTTCCACGCTCTCCTCGCCCCTCCTCGCCGACCGAGAGTCGGTTCCAGGACGTTCCCCACCATATTTCTGTCGATTTATCAGAGATACGCTCAAAACTTGACGAACTCGCATCTCTGTATAGATCCAGTACCGTAACAGTTCCCACAGAAAACACACCTTCGTCGCAAATTGCAGATGACACTTCAGAGAAGGTCTGCTGTTTCCGTCGGTGCGCTTTGAGCTCACATTAACCTCACCTTTCGTAGCTCCATGCAATCTTGGATCATCTTAGGTTGGACGAAGAACAGCGGAGGCTCCAGCTCGACCAACAAACTGACAGTGTTCGATACCTCAATGAATTGAATTCGGTATGCATCAATCTCAACTCCTGGCCGTCCCAGTGACCTATTGAACCTTTTGCAACCTTCGCAGTGGCTCGAATCCTTTGTGAATGGCGGCACCGTTCATATCCAATCAGTAGCTGCAAACGTCGAACAGCTTTGCGCTCACCTTGGCATCTCCTCGGAGAGTGACACCGCTGGCGGCCAACCCCCCAACCAAGGAATACTCAGCGAAATTCGACATCTTATATCATCCGTCCAGACCAATGCCTTGGGTGAAGGTCAGCTGCAGGCATCTGTTGGTGAACTGACGAATGCGGTCAGAGAACAGATGAAGAACAGCACCGAGCAACGGACCGCCTTGGGTGGGGTTTTGCAAGACACTAATTTTTGATCGTTCGTGCTGATTCGGAGCCGTGACCGGTAGTGGCAGATTCCGTGCTTGAGATCATCAATCGGCAGCGACAGGAACAGGAACAGATGCTCCGTGCCCTCTCAACAGGTAGGCATCCGGTGCTCAATTCGAGATGCCCTCATTATCCCGACATGTACCGGCAGAGCTCACGAATGAGATTCGTGGTGAAAGGCTGCGATTCGTGGAAGCGATGAAAGAGGCCACAGCTATCAACGTTCAGGGTAAAGTGGATAGTGAAAGAAGGAGTGCGTCGCTGACACGACGTAGCGCATGTCGAGCACTTCAAAGCAGAACTGAGCCGCGAGGTAGCTGCGATGACGCAGGACGTCGGAAGACTTCACCAGGAAAAACAAGTGATCGAGCAGCAAATTGGGGATTTGTTTGCGTTTTATTCAAAGCAGAAACAAGAGGCAGAGGTTTGTCTCGCCTATACTGAGTGCGGTCTAGCTGTGACTTGACAATGTGTAATCCACAGAATAACGCACGGCGCCACGCACCTCCAAAGTCAGCGGGGTTCAGTAACTTGCAGAATTTGTCCGCATCGACACCGAGGCGACCGCGGCGACCACTGCCCCATCCTGTTTTCCAGAGGAAAGATTGAAGTGGTGGTGGACCACAAAGTCGCAGGTCATGCAGCCGAAAGCCAAAAACCGGCGCCGGGAGAGATGAGTAGTGTTGTATTACTATGAGTTGGATACGTTTATGTCTAATGGCCCCAATTTGAAGAATCCCATTGTTTTAACGAGTGATGTTATCGTGAGAGTGAGAGGAAGTTGCTCGCTTCTTCCCAACCCATCCTTTCTCGTTCTTTCCCAAGTAGTGCACCTCTACGCACCTCTTCAGCATCGATGGCATTCCAATCATGGTACTGGGTAACCAGCCCGTCCACTATTCCTTGTTTAATCTCCTCGGGTGGATCCTCGGGGTGAGGAGCAAGGCTTGGCATGAGTGTATTAGGTACTGCTTCGCTCTCATGTTCGCCAGCCAGTGTCGTTTCCGCAGTCACATTCTCGGATACAACGTCAGATAGAATTGTATCCGCAACCGCATATGCATCCATCATTGTCGTGGCTAGCACACCTTTAGCGCCGTTGGCACTCCATCCTGAAGCATACATGTTTCTCAGCGGAACACCGGACTCGGATAGAATACGGCCCTCACGGGCCCGGAGGTGGGCGGAGGAGGAGTCAAAGAAAATAGCAGTTGGGTCCACGTGGAAGCCAAGCGACGTGACGACGAGGGAAGTAGCGAGCGTAGAAGTTCGGTCTGTTGAGATTGCGCGGCCAGTGGAAGGATCAAGAAGTGTGTGTGCGAGGGTGAGCTCGGCGGTGTCGGCAGAAGAGCGGCAAGGCGTAAGAGCAGTGGGCACGCGATAGAAATCGAGAGACCAAGTCTTCTGGGTACTCCCAAACCGACTCCGAGAGCCTTTGTGAAGAAGCTCCAAGGTGCGACGCTGTTGGCGAGACAAGGATGTACCCTCTGTAAGGGTGAGGAGGGAGGGGTCCAGAGGAACCATGGAAGCATCTGGGAGGTGCATCATCTCGCGCAGTTCCTTGTTCGTGAAAGCGGCTTCTAACGGACCGCGTCTAGCGATGATGGAGACATGCTGGAGAGTGGAGCGGGAGAGGACATGAAGAACATGTTCGGGGACATCGTATTTCTTGAGAATAGAGGGTGGTGTGAGGAGCATACGTGCGATGTCGAGAGACACGTTTCCATTGCCTATGAGCGTGAGGTGGGTAATCTTGTCAAGGGGGGGCGCGGGTGGGTTGGAAGGATGTCGCGTGTACCAATGGACGAGGGAGAGCGCGGGAATGCAATGCGAGGACGGGGGGATGGCTGGGTGGAGGGTCGGAAGGGTGCATCCGGTTGCAAAGAGGACGTGTGTGTAGTTGCGGAGGAGGGAGGAGAGGGGGAAGGGGAGGGTGTGAGGAATCGAGGCGGACGCGGTGCCGACATGGACGTTGCCAAAGAAGCGGAAACGCGGGTCAGCGGCGGTCTGATCGAACTTGTTGGTGCAGTTCTTTGGAGGTTGTGAGCGGAGGGCGAGGAAAAGGACGTCGTGCACGTACCTTGACTTCTGGGTGGTCTGGGGCAACACCGTAGCGGACGAGGCCGTGCGGTGCCCAGAGACGGTCGAATATGTGTACTCTCAGCGACGGCGAGGACGGGTCAGCGTGGGGCACGCGCGACAGCAACCGCGAGGCCACGTAGAACGCAGACGGCCCACCGCCGACGATGGCGAGCTTGGCCGGCAATGGTGGCATGCTCACAACTCAACGTCTACCACCAACTCGATGCAGGGGACACTCAACGTCGCCGCACTCAAACGTATGTCCTCGGCTCATTCCCAGCTCACATACACGCTCATCCAGCGGAAAGCGTTCGTCAGGGCCTTGACATGTCTCTCGCGTTATGGCGACGACCTCGTTCTGTATGCGGACGCGCACCACTTCACACTGAGCACGACAAACTCCTCGCTCTCTGCATATTGTCGCTTCAGGTATGGGAAAATGTTCTTCTCCAGATATCGCGTAGGGGGTGGCGTAAATGGGACAGGCCCGTCGACTGCCAGTAGCCCCAGCGAACCTCAGGATGTCAAGGGTCAGTTACTTGTAAAGGTGCGTTTCACGCGCACTCGGGTCTCCGTATGCATCGATGGTGCTCGTAGACACTGTTATCCATATTCAAGCATAGGACAATCGACAAGACAGTCGAACGCTGCGAGCTAGTCATCGTAGAAGGCCCATCCAGTGATCCGCCCCAGGAAGACGAGGACACGCTGGAAAGCAGGCTCATTGTACGCTTACACTGCAAACACGGTGAGCTCCATTTCCTATCACCAATCACGCGCAACGCATATATTCCGCTAGGTATCGTAAAAACCCATCGGTTACCCCTTCTTATACCTACGTCTCTCCTCTCGCCCGGCGTCCCAGAGTCTGAAAACGAATCACGGCTCACCATCGGCCCAAGAGCCATCAAGGACATCACTGAGCACTTCCCCAGTGGCCGTGGCGTGAAAAACGACCCTCAGCTCGTGTGGACATTCGGAGACACAGATGTTGATGTAAAAAGCCTCGAGTCATCTATTGATACGAAAGGTCAGTGCCATTCGTAAGTTGTGTGCCGAGTATCTGTAATCCGCTCCCAGGCAGGGCACAACTGGCCACAGAGCTCACCATCAGTGCCGACGAGTTCGACGTGTACGAAATAGCTGACCCACCTATCACCATCGCCTTCCATCTGCGCGAGTTCAATGTCTGTCCCACTGCTTGCCTGCGTTGCGTGCCAAGCTAACTGAAGCGTTTATATTAGGCTACGATCACCTTTGCTGAATCCATGGCTTCAGCACTGGAGCTTCGTTTTACGGACCCTGCTGCACCACTTTTCATCGATATCGAAGGCGATGAATCTGATGGTCTTTTTGTGATATCCACATCACAATTCCAAGGACCGTCATCCAATTCAAACGCGAACACACGGAGTTCATCTACACCCGGACCACATCAACCGGGTGGACAGAAAAGACCACATCCCGACAATGAGGCACAGACATCCTCGAATGCATCAGGATCAGGCAGGGGAAGAAGCGAGACGCCCCGCGTCGAGAAGGTCAGGAGATCGATGAAAGCGGTACAAAGGATGGAGGTTCCTGGGGCGACGAGTGTAAACCGGGAAGACTCGACAGTGATGAAAGACGAACACATGATGCCACCGCCGTCGTTCATCCCTAATTCTAATCGGACGCAGGGAAAGCATTCCTCGGTTTTTCATGCTTCACAGAACGGTGATTTTGGTGCCATGGACGAGTTGTGTTCAGGCGGTGTTGGCGATGCAGGTCTCATCGATGGAGACACCGGAGATGACAACGCCAAGGGGGGTAACAATTCTATTTTTTCTCACTCGCGCGATCCCCTCTTCTATCCACAGTCGTCACAAATCCTTCCACCTCCAGTCTCCTCGACACGCGAGCGACCCACGCACACTCAACGTTCCCAAACCCCACTCTTCTTGCCGTTGTCGCAGCTCTCCCAACAAGATGAACAGGCGATTAGAGAGTCAGGACTGGGTATAGAATATATGGATCGAGAGGAGTTAGAGGCTATGCTGGAAGGAGACGGAGAAGAAGTTGAATTTGACATCGCAAAAGATATGGAATCACGGCCCGGTATCTCGAATGAAGGGGGGGATGGTGGAGAGAGTTTGGACCTCTTCGAGGACGAATTTGGGCCTACACAAGACGAAGATAAGGATGGCAGGAAGGTGAGCTGGTTTGGCGGTTCCTCCCCGTCCATGAATCCAAGACGACTTTTCAGGCTTTCCAACCATTGTTTGAGGATTGAGACAAGTTGGGTAGGTCGCTTCATTCACTTCTGCTACATATTGGTATGTATAAAAGCGAGTTCGACGCGTAGAGTCCTGTGAACCAAACGAAACGTTATTACAGTACGTATGTACACAGCTTATATACATCTTTCACTATTGGGCGAATGTCACCCATGTCTCGCCATGGTCACCACAGAGTCTTCAAGCCCTTCCAGGATTTTCTTCACACAAATGTAGTCCACACCTCACGGCTACCGCGCACAAAGTTAATACATCGTTTCTTGTCAACCGGGACCAAGACCAACGCCTCAAGCTCGACTAAACGTCCAGGTGCAAATCCATGGTTTCTTTACTCAGCCGCAGCACTATTACTTGGAGGTGCAGGGTACGTCGCGTATGAGAATTACCAGCCATTCAGGCATACATCGTTGGCTGTCGTGCGGTGTTCCCGGATAGCTCGTATGTGTACTAGTTATTCTTGGTACGCCGCTGACCAGATACATCATCACCGATCCACAATGTGTCGTCCATCCGGCTGAACATTCATCTATTCAGGCGCCGCAATTGCAGGAGTCATCGACTATAAGTACACGTTTGCTCACACTTACGCGACCGAGGAGGAAATGCAACACGCGTATTCAGAGTGTCACACGCGAAGTGCAAAGAGGGTCTTGAAGGCACTCCTTGCAAATGGAGGTGCGGATGATTTCCATCACTCCAGAAATTGCTGAAGCCCAAATGGAACCATGTTTTAGGCGTTTTTATAAAGCTGGGACAGCACATGGCTTCGCTGTACGTTTGCAGTAGTTCTCTGGATGGGCGTCGTACTACCCCGCGAGGTTTACAGAGCAGTTCTTCCGAAAGAATGGACGCACACAATGCGACCTTTACAGGACAAATGCGACCCGACACCATATCAAGACGTTGAAGCACTCTTCCTATCCGATATAGGAAAACCTATTCAGGAACTCTTCGAGGACTTTGATCCTGTTCCAATTGGAGTAGCAAGTTTGGCCCAAGTTCATGTCGGTACGCATAAGGAGTCAGGAAAGAGGGCCGCTGTGAAAGTGGGTTGATGTTTGGGATAGGTGTCGCGCTCAAAACTGACGGATATAAAACAGTTACAGCACCCGCACCTCGCAGAGTTTTGTGATATTGATATGGAGATGGTGGAGGTCACGCTTGGTATGTCCATCCCTTTCTGTCTTGCAACTCCATAATAAACACACGTCTATAGGATGGATCCAATACTGGTTCCCCGAGTTCGAATTCACGTGGCTTAGTGAGGAAATGCGCGAAAACCTGCCAAAGGAAATGGATTTTGTCCACGAAGCGTCGAATGCTCGACGTGCCATGGCTGACTTTGAACACGTTTCTACATCACTCTACATCCCCGAAGTAATTTCGGCTACGAAACGAGTGTTGATTATGGAGTTTATCCAGGGTGCGCGGGTCGACGACTTAGGCTACCTGGCAGAACAGGGGATCGACAGGAACAAAGTTGCATTGGAGCTTACGAGGGTGTTCAGCCGAATGGTGTTCTTGAATGGCTACTTTCATGCTGTGAGGGACAAGCCTTGATCCTACGACACGTTGCTCACCTTGCTTTAGGATCCGCATCCAGGTAATCCATCTTTACAAAATCGGGCCAATCGAGTGATTTGACCTTTTCTTTCTCGCTGTCAGGTAATCTATTGATTAGGCGTGCCCCACGCAGCTCACGTTCGCCGTACAATTTCGAGATCGTGCTCCTGGATCACGGACTGTATTTTGACCTCGATCCGGAACTGCGCATCAATTACAGCAAATTTTGGTTGTCTCTCATCGAGAGGGCATCGCCGGAGACGCGAGCTGCCCGCCGCAAATACGCAGAGCTAGTTGGCAACATCACCCTGGACCTCGTGCGTAGGGTTAATGCTACCGATAAATCCGAAGCTAACGAAATTCTAGTACCCTGTATTTGAGGCTGCGATTACCGGCCGCGCGGCGTTCGAAGGAACGTGGGAAGACGAAGACTCTTCAGAGAACAGGTTCAAGCGGGCTTCCGGTATGATCGACATGCTTCCTCAAACGGTGGAAGAGATGGAAGCTATCAGAGATGCGGTCATTAATCGCGAGGGGTTGCTCATCTCGGTGTTGGATGTTCTCCGTAGGGTCCCTCGAAGGGTATTGATGGTGCTAAAATTGAACGATTTGACAAGGTGAGTGGAGTTGAGTCCCACGCATCATCGGTTTAGGGTCCAGGTTGAAGTAGGCTGTACATTTAGGAGCTTGGACCATGCGCTTGCAACTACTCACTCGAGTGTTCGGATATTCTTGATCACCGCCAAGTACTGCATGACCGCGGTGTGGCGTGATGACTGTAGGCGAATACAAGAAGAAGGTCTTCGCACATACGGTTGGTTCGGGTCGCTGCGTTGTATGATCAACTGCTGGTGGTAAGCCATCATTCTTTCCGTCGAATGCGTCTGTCATGGTGTTGCAGGAGGTATGCCAGAGGCTATACCAGCATGAGCCTTCTGGAGGTTATAATGGATATGAAAGCGTCCACTCTGAAATCTGTTGCATGGTTGCGAGGTCTTCGAAGCCGCGGTCTAGTGGGAGCACATCAGGCAGCTTCTGGACTAACAATATCGTGATGGGGAAGGATTCAAGGTGAGAAGACCCGGAAAATTTAGATGACGCATTAACGTGGTGGATAGATACTATTTACATAAGTGGTGGATTCGAATGCAATACGTTTGAGAACCACTGCTTGGTGGATTATTTCTTCAAACCGTGTTCTACGAACAACGAATCAATGGTGGTGATACTCCGTTTGAGGGCCTCCCACTGCTCCACAGCAAGTGAGATGCCTTTCTTCCCGGGCTTTTCATCTCCGTCTGTGCCATAAAACTCGCGTATATCGACAAAGACCTGGCCTATCACCCAGTGAATGGACTGGGCATACATGTGCAGAAAGGGGCCAACCTTTGAATGAACGTACAGCCGCGCGTTTCTTCTTCCCCAGTTCCACGTACTTTTCTCCCTCAACGTTCTCGAGTACTTTGACAGTTGGTTGTTTGCTCTCTTCGTGGGCTGGCGGCGACTGCAAGGAACATAGGGGTCAGCAGCAAGGGAGATGACGGGAAAACGTACCTCGTCACCAGAATCGCCAAACTTGGGCTTCTTCGCCGTCTTCGGTTTGGAGGGTGCCTTCCCCTTGCTCGAGGCCGGCTGCTGCACGGACCGGTTCGGAAGATATCAGTTCGGTGTTGGTCGCGGTGACGGTAATGATGTGGGAGACAGTACCTTTGACTTTATGACTTTCCTTTGCTGCGCGCCAGAGTCGGACGCACTGTCCTCCTCGCCGTCGCTGTCTTGCTTTCGCTTCTTGTGCCCCATGCCAGATAGTGATTAATTAGTGGCAAGTGGTCAACAAGGACGCGACCGCGACCGCGGGAAACATTGGAGCAGGGATGTGAAAATATTTCCTGATATATCTAGCCCTACGTCGCCCTCAACTTTGAGTCGCCCCCGCCTCAGCTGCCTTCCTTGTCTTCTTCCTTTCACGTCCACCCTAATTACAAGCGACCATCATCTCAATCTTGTCGTCCTTGATCAACCCGCATTCGCTGCGGTACGATGAAGATCTCTCTGAAATCCAAGAGGGTGGCCCAGCCGGTAGGTTCCATCACAACCCAAACCTGTCCCATCCATTCATGCATCTCACGACCATCCACAGCACCCTCAGGTGGCAGAGCTCATCTCAAAGCTCGCAAACACCTCAAATGATGATGTTGCCGATGTTCTCTCCAGCATCGAATCCTGGAAATGGACCCGATCTGACCTCAATTGTTGGATCAAAGTTCTTGACAAATTCGACGCAATCCTCGAAGAAGCTATTCGTGACTATGATATTGACAAGCTCCAGCTCAACGCATTCACCCCAGCAACTAAGCAGACCATTTCTGCCATCCTCAGGTTCGAGAGGCTGCTCCTTGAGAACTCAACCAACCGCAAAACCTTTAATTCCTATGACGTATGCACCATATTCCACACCGACTATAATGTACCTCACATCTTGTTCTCACATTGGCAGCGGTTGATGAGCTTGCTTTTGACGTCTGATTTGGACGTTTTGATCTTGGCATTGAATCTTCTGTTGCGCCCAGCCCAGCAGTACTCTGCCCAGCCAGCTGTTTCGACAGCACTTAATATCTCCACCCCACGCCTACTCTCCCTATCGAAACGTTGGCCCAATTTGCGCGAGCATGGCATCAGCCTTCTAGATCTCGCCAGTCCAAGTGGTGTACCCCAGGTTGACGTCCTCCCCGGCGATGCTCGAGACGTAAGTTTTGTGTACTACAAGACTGACAACAGGGAGAAGGAACAGAAATTCGAAGATGGTGATGAATCTCCCACATCCCCTCGCAAGCAGCCCCCCCCACCCGGTTCCATAAATATTCATGTTGACGAGGAAACCCTGAAGAAGAAAGACGTCATGGAAATCCTGGCCGACATCCTTGAAGCGCACCCTCTTTCCAGTGACGATAAATACGAGTTGCTTTGTCGTATGCGCGTTGCAAAGGCGCTGGTGACGGGAAATGAAGTCATTCGAGAGAAACTCCTCGTCGTCCGACTCTTGTCTATCGCCATTTATGGCCATACTCACAGCGAGAATCAAGCCGCGTCCTCACTCTTCCTCTACGAACCTGATCTTACAACTCATATTGCCGAGCTTTTACAACTCGATCGCGGCATTTCTTCTTCCGTGCAAACCGCTGCCATCGCTGCCCTCGATTCAATTGCGAGATATCGGGGTCGCATTCAGGAGGTTCTAGGAGCCATCAATGCAGGTG
>JBBPSA010000279.1:0-12001 GCA_038093355.1 Boletus calvinii | reverse complement strand
TGCCATTGGCTGGAAGTCAGTATGAGTCAGAGTAAAAGATAAGCACAGCTATGAAGCAGGGATTAAAAGGGCTGTGCTTTTCTGAGTCAAAGGGAATGAGTCATGCTTGGCGTGGAAAAGGGGAGCCAAGTTTAGATGTAAGGCACTTGAGGAGTGGTGCAAATGGAGGATGAAATCGTAAGGTAGAAAGTGTAGGGATAGTTCAGTAGTAAAATGTACTGTTCATAACAGGACTGGATTGCTTGCAACTAGTTCAAAGTGGTTTAGTTGTGCCAGATTTAATCAGTAACACTAATCTAATCTTTTAAAATCAAGAAAACTAAAGACCAGTCCAAACTGGTTGCAACTGGTTGCTTCAACAATATATATAGGCATATAACCTGTTATGTCCTGATATTCCTAAGCCCAACTCTGAGCCATCTCTACTCTATAAATCCATGAACTTCTGTGCATTCTCAAAGAATTTGGATCACTGAACTCTTAGAATTTTTTCCTATTGTTCCTTGTTTTTTAATGTGCTAGTCCTGTTCCTAGACTCTATGTAATACCCTGTGTCTTGCTTAATGAGCATAGCTCTGGCTTTCATCCTTTCTGTCACAGCTCCAGTAAAGTCAGATCCTGCCATCTATATATAAACTCATATATATTTGATGTAATTCTCCAGTTTAAATATTGATTTATTTCTTACTCCTTTTCTCTGCTAAAAGTCCTGAGGACTCTACTCTGATCCTTGGAGGTCAACCTTGATTGGGCCTCACATTCAGCTATCTCTATTACAACTCTGTTTCTGAAATCTGGGATAGAACTTCTGGTAAGATGCACCACATATGGTAAGAAGCAGTCAGTATGTGTGATTGACAACATCATAAATGGGTTTAGCTTGCATAGTGTAGAATCCAGGCATCTTGTCTGTGCATACTCCACCAAGCCAAGCATTGCTAAGGCAAAGCTGGTCACATTTAGAGAAAAGGGGGCAATTATGGTGATTGGGGGAGGCAATCAAGGTTCAGCATACATATTTGATTGCAAGCAGAGTACCTGACTACAGCACCTGCAATATGGAAAGGAAGAACTGGTGCAAACAATGGCAGTGTGTCCAAAGAATGACTAACATATATGATATTCAGTTCTATCCACAGGTTCAGAATGAGGAGATATATACCACCATTATCACTGCCACATCAAGCAATGTCCCTGATTCAACCATTGCTATTTAGAGGCATGCTTATCACAGGCCAGAAAGTCATCCCAAGGAGAAATAATTCAAGTATTGAATGCAACTCAACATACATTATTGATTTGCATTCTGATAGTCATATTAATGGATACAATGGTGAGTATAGTGTAAGATGTGGGCAAACCTCAGATGCTGATATACTGGAAATCCAGAGCTTTTCAATAAACCAATGGCAACATAGGAGTATGGCTGATATCATTGCCAGACTTCTATCATATATCAAGATGGAGGATGCATGCCTGGCAGCAGCTTGAGTGGAATGGCTAGCCAAGCAACAATCTTGACAATGGATGGAGGATGAGATCACCAGGGACAGTGTAACAGAATTACACCATCTTCATTTGTGGTTTATTCAGAAAAATCTCTAGGTTGGACGAGATGTCAGATGGCAGGCAAGGCAATGGAAGGGAATGAAGAGGACATGTAATGGAGATGGAAGACAGGAATGAAGTGAAGGGGCAATGGAGATGGAGATGGAGGCAGCACAAGCTTAATATACATTGAGTAGATACCTTGGTCTTATGGACTTGAATGTGAGATGTTGATCATTGCTCAATGTGAACAAAAAGTAAATGAAAACAAGCAGGAGGCACTGTCTATATAAGGAAGGAAAGCTATTCACAATAAACCACAGACAGAGAGGAAGGTTACTCTCTAGTGAGGAAAAGCAACAATGCCTGTAAGATGACAAATAGCTCAGGAGACAGTAAGAAGCAGAAGCTGTCCACAGTTTACAAACACTATCCATAGTATACTATGAATAGCAAGAAGGAAATGCTCCCTGATGTTCAACACTGGGAAGTGATCATAGTGATCATCAAGGTTGATCATGTGGCACTCATGTTGGTTGTGCCAAACTGCTTACATAACTTGATAGCCAAGTTCAGCTCACTGCCCACAACACTTCTCCTACAATCACAGCTCTTCTTCAAGTTGCTCCCTACTGTTCAACACCAGGGAGAATCCCCTTCTTGCTATTTATGGTATACTGTGAATAGTGTCTCTCAACTGGGTTTCTTCATGTTACTCTCCTTCACTGTCCACAGTAAACTGCAGACAGCCCCCATGTTGTTACTTCCTCTGAAAAATATCCTCTCCTTACTCACTCTCTCCAGTTTAGTTAGCTTCCCCTCCTCACTGCCCATAGTATATCACAGGTAGCATCCATCAGCTCCTTCTGACTATGTTCTTCGTCTTTGTGGTTCCTAACTGCAATGCTGGATGATCATCACTCTTTTCCTCATCCATATTCAACACCAGCAAATGTCTTGTTATTCTGTTTACTTCATCCATGCTGTCTATTTTCCTTTATTGGTCTATCTTGTACTGGATACAACATCACCTTTATAACCTAAATTGGTTCCCAGATAACCTTGTCTTTGTCATCTCTATATTTAATCCCCATATCTGATTATTTTACTAGTTATTAGTGTCATGGATGTATACACTTTCAAGATCCTGGATTGATATACATATTACAATTGGTTCTGTCAATCTGGCTCCATATCAGTAATACAGGGTAAGGTACTCTCATCAATGTATTTCCATTTTTCTTATTAGATATCAGGAATGCCTTCCAGAAATCTGATCTTTCAACACAGCATCAGGCTGTATGCACAGCATTCTATGAACTGGATAATGTATGCTAGAAATTCCACACATATTGGTAATAGTCTCATTGTCTATTATACTGGTGGCAATGACAGTCTTTCAGCAGTGCCAGACTTCATCAAGTATATATTTGGGATTGACAGCAAGATATCCTTCACAGTTCAGCATCAGAATCTCGCTTTGAATGTTATTGATCCTTGTATTCAGATACAATCAGCACTACTTTAAAAAGGGTAGAACCTTATTGGATTCTGTGCCAGTGGAATTTCACTCCAAGCTATGTTGTTGTTCTGACCCTATTCCAAGTAAGTTATCCCATTTTTAGATGCATCTTAATTAATTTGATTGTAGGATTAAAATATGTCATGCTCACAACAGGCAGGCACTGTTGCAATGGAGTGGTTATATATGACATTGCCAGATGGACAATTATTGTTAAATCACTGAGCTGCTATATTTGGTATTACAATTTTAAATATCAAGCTTAAAATAAGAATCTACATGGTCTGTGGTTGACAACTATCATGCCACTTTCTGAGATATCCACTATTGATGGGTGCATTCCTGAATGTCTGGATCCATTCTGAAAACAACCTTATTGAATCTTGCAACACCCTGGCTTAAAGATAAGCTCAAGGCAACTAACCATTAATATGGTCATCTTTCAGTGTATGTGATTGAGGTGTAATCCAATGGAACTGTGACTTGGAAATTTGTTTCTGATGTTCATTGAGTGTTGAATGTCCAGGAATGAAGGGTCCTGGCCTCACATAATAAAGCTATGTGGATATGTGCCCTTGTCCTTGAGGTTATTGCAGCAGGGCTTATTAGCAGCAGAACTCCAGTTTATTGCACTAGAGATCAATGGAATATTTACAAACTTGACCCAGTGCATGCATGCTACATGAACCTGAGGAGCAAACTAACAATGATTTGTTGGATCATGCCATCAATGGTATATTTATTATAATCCCAGATTCATTGGCTGACAGATACCTATAGCATTCTGAGAAGAATATGGTGGTAGATGACCCACTCATATGAGCTAATCAAGGATAATTTCAGCAGTACTGCATCAATAGGGGAAAAGGGGACAGATGAGCAGCAAAAAGCCATAACATATCAACAAAGCTTATCTGAGAGAACAGTATCTCCCAATGCAGAACCAGACTGGATTCACACAGGAAGCAAGCTGCACTATTCTGATAACCACAACCGCAAACATGCCTGTGATACATCACCTAGTACACTGTAGTGCATTGCAAAATATCCATAAATGGCATGAGAAAAAAGCAGAGAGGCTCCTTGAAAGGTTTCTTCTAAAAACAAATACAACCTTATCACATGTGGAGGTCCCCTAGCAGGAGAGAATTTGAGATAAGAATCCAGAATTGGTAACAAAGATCCAAGGCCAGCAAACTTGTATGATAGAAGCAGAGGAAGAATAAAAAAGGAAGTAAAGCATGAGGTGAGAAGCAGAGAAGGAATGAATTGAGTCACAATACATCCATGAAAAATGGCCCATTTCCAAATTCCACCAGCAGTTCATAGAGTTAGTAATGTGGTTCACCAACCATCCATCTAGCAGAGTCATAAATCATTGCTTCTTGGCCAGTTTTCAAGAAACTCCACCAAATGAAGCCAGAGGATGTGAAGACCAAGGAAGTTCATGGTTTTTACAGTTGTTGCAATCTTCAATGAATTCCAGGACATTCATCAGTTATTTAAAAAACCTTTGTATTAGGTTTCATCCAGATAAGTGGCAGGTACATTTTCTAAGACTAGAGAATGTAGAAGAGAGAGAAGTAGGGGAAGAAGCACTGCCTAACCATATATCGCAAGTGATATTAGCTATATATAAAGAATATATTTGAATGTACAATGGAAAAAAAGTAGTGACTGCATAGTGTCAAAGGTGGCAAACATCTTCTTTGTAAATCTGTAAGTTACAGGAGGTGAGAGGAAAAGGAGGCAATATTCTAACAATGGCAGGGGAACAAGAGGACCATCAGCACTATCCAACAAGGAGGGGGAGGTGTCCATAGTAAATCACAGATAGCAAGGGGACCACCATTAGGGAGTGTGGGTGATGCAAGAAAGAGCAATGCAAGGGAACCCAGGCAAGAGATACTGCACACAGTATACTATGAACAGCAAGGAGAAGACACTTACTGGTGTCCAACCTCATGGAGTGGGAGAACAAGGTGGCATTCATTACTGCTGGTAAAAGGTCCAAAGACAATGAACAAAAATGGATGGACAGGAACTGCAGGAGGGAAGGAGGACACTACCCATGATATATCATGGATAGTAAGGAGGGGATGCTTTCCAATGTTCAACACTGGGAAGTGATCATGGTGATCATCAAGGTTGATTATGTGGCATTCATGTTGGTCATGCCAAACTGCTTACATAACTTGATAACCCAAGTTTGGCTTGCTGCCCACAAAACTCCCTCCACAACCACAGCTTCTCTTCAAGTTGCTTCCTAGTGTTCAACTCCAGGAAGCATCACCTCCTTGCTATCCATGGTATATCCACCTGTAGTTCCTATCCATCTGTCTTCATTCATTGTCTTTGGATCTCTTACTAGCAGTAACAAATATCTCACTCTCCTCACACATTATTGGCACTGAAGGTCCTATAATTATCAATATTGTCATCACAGTTGACACTAACATCTTTCTCACTGTCTGCTTGCCTTCATCCCACTGATAAGGTGGGACCATCTCACTGCTATCAACCTGGTCATGTGATTTGGCCCAGTGGCTGTGGAGATATGATCGTTTCAAATCAACAATATCATTACACTAGTTTTGCATCCTTTAAATTGGCTGGGTATTTAGTACTTGATATAACCTCCTCTGGCCTTAATCACTGCCTCTATCCTCCTAGGCATACTCTCAATCAACTTCTGACACTCCTCAACTGATATCTTCTCCCACTCCTCTTGAATCCTCTCCCACAATTCATGAATTCCATTAGAAGGGTGTTCATGCTCTGCCAGCCTCCTCTTGAGGTAACCCCAGCAATGTTCAATGGAGCTAAGGTCAGGAGACTGTGCAGGCCATACCATAGTTCTAAAATCCTACTCCTCTAGCCATTCCTTAACCTTCTTGCAGATATGCTTGAGGTCATTGTCCTGCTGAAAGATGATGTCAGAAGGATCTAGACCATAATACTGCAGAGTATTCAGCAGTTTGTCCTTCAAAATCTGAAGGTAAAGGTCCCCATCCATCCTACCATCAATCTTAGCAGCAAGCCAATCTCTTGCCAAGTCATACATTCCCACATCATCAGAGAACCTCCTCTAAACTTGACTGATTTTTGTATCAGCCTGTCACTAAGTCCCCTATCTGCCTTTTTCCACATCCACTTGCACCCATCTGACCCTAGGCAATTGATTTTGGTCTCATCAGACCATACTACCTTCTTTCAGTCCTCTATAGTCCAATCTTTATTAGCATAGGCATAATCCAAACAACCCTTGCAATATTTGACTGAGAGAAGAGGGCATTTGAACTTGACTACAGCCTTTATATCAAGTGCCAGTGCACTGTGGTAGCAGAAAGGGGTTCATTGATGACATTGGTGAGTGCCTTGGTCATCTGAACAGCATTCTCTGCCTTGCCAGATAAAATAAGGTGAATGGTATGGTGTATGCTGGCAAAGGAAAGCTTGGAAGGACAGCCTTCAGTAGCCTTTTGAAGTTCAGAACACTCTTTGGACTGAAGCCTGGATATGGTATGGTGGACACATGGAGGCCAGTGGTAGCAGCAACAGAGTGAGTGACCAGATTGACCAGCATCAAGCATAGAAAGTATGGTGTTTTTCTAAGTAGAATAAATGAATCTCATGATGATATGGTTGGGAATAAAGAAGTGTGTGAATTATTTCAAACTCAGACATGATATTTGCATATGTATTTTTGTTTGTATGACCAAACATAGCCAAATATCATGTGATTTGAATGAAATTCCACTAGTGGTAGTAGAAGATGCAAAACTATTGCAATGGTATTGTTGATTTGAAATGACCATATCTCCACAGCCACTGGGCCAAATCACAACCAAAGGGTCCATTTGTAGCCAAGGGTTTGTACTTTGTTTGTTCCTACCAAAGCAAAATGAAAATCCCACGAGTGTTTGTGGTGCACTTCATGCACCATGTCAGGATTAGGTATTGCAACAGTTTTGGAGGTCACTGTAACTTGAAGGCTCAGCTTTGCTGGAAAAGCAAAAGGTTTTGCACTACTAAAGGTGTGTTACACATTATCATGTGATCATAACTATGTTAGGTCCCTCACATTAGCCAGAGCAATGAATCAATATGGTTGGTGATAAAAGAGGTGAGTTTACTTCATCTGCTATTTACATTATAGTCAATATTTATTGGCCAACAGGCATGCAAGGGATTTTTCCGGATCTTGAGGATTCATGCTGGCCCATCCATGATCTTATTCAAATACACCTCAAGTGTACATCAGGACGAGCTAGGATGTCTTAGCACATGGAGGCAGTTGACCTGAAGGGAAAGCAGAAAGCTGGTTGAAGGGACCCTGCTGACTACTGATAATAACATCTTTCAATCAATTTGCAGTTGGAAATTACATGGCACTACAGTTGCACTGGACATGTGTACTCAACCATGTTGATCCTTAAGATATGATATATGGTGTTCTCTTTGGTTGTATTATGTACTCAAATACTATGACTACACTTCTTCTTCTCACCCTCTGTTTGTTGCCTGCGTATGTAAAGGCCATGTGCCCCACCAAGCTCTGCATTGCAAGGGCTGACTCCATTCATGACGAACCTTGTGCATGGATGTTGAGAACAACCTTAGAGCTCTTCAGATTCATGCTGCCTCACATTCACAAGGACTGAAAGATACTCACAGAACATGGGGAAGAGCTTAGCATTGTTGTGCATGGCAATGAAAAGCACCCTTTGACTTGAAGACTCAGTATTGTTCATTAATGAGGATAGATTTTTGACACACTAGTCTCGCATAACACACAACACATGTATGTCCCTTTATGCTTGTCTTAACTAACAAACAATGTTCACACCATTCCCATTGGCCAGGACCAGGCAACATCCCACTTCTACCACCAAGAAATACCCTTCACACACGCACAATCACATTCGGCAGTAACACTGAGCCTGTGAAGGCAGGATCATCATGTTAGCCAAGCACCATGAACAGCTGGTATGTTAAAAACCTTACTTGCTATTGTGAATTCACTGGTGATCAAGACACACTAATGGAGCTGGCGAGATGCAAAGATCTTTCAATGACATCATCACACCTGTCCTTATATCCATCCTTTGTAGTCAGCCCCACAGGATGCCCATGTTGACTGTGTTCAACACTGGGAGCAACTTGAAGGGGAATTCAATTGGGTGAGGAGGGGCTGAGAGGGAATGCTGTCCACCATAAACCATGGACAGTAAGAGGGTACACTCTCCAGCAAGGAAGAGTGATGCAGGGAATCCAGGCAAGAGATACTGCAAATGGTGTATCATGGACAGTGAGAAGATGCTCCCCAGTGTCTAACTCCACAGAGTGGGAGAGTGAGGCATCCATCGCTGCTGGTAAGAGGCCCAAAGACAATGAACAAAGACGGATGGGCAGAAACTGCAGGAGGGAAGGACATTACCCATGGTATGCTATGGATAGTGAGGAGGGGATTCTTCCCAATGTTCAACACTGGGAAGTGATCATGTGGCACTCATGTTGGTTGCTCCAAACTGCTTACATAACTCGTCACCCCGAGTTTGGGTTGCTGTCCACAACACTCCCCCCTACAACAACAGCTCCCCTGCACGTTGCTCCCTGGTGTTCAACTCTGGAAACCATCCCCTTCTTGTTATCCATGGTATACCATGGAGTAGCATCCTTTCCTCCTGCAGTTCCTGCCCATCTGTCTTTGTTCAATATCTTTGGGTCTCTTACCAGCAGCAATGGATGCCTCGCTTTCCCACTCCATGGGGTGGGACACCAGGGAGTGTCTTCTGCTCATTGTCTATGGTATATCACATGCAGAACCCTTTGCTTTTTACCCTCTTTCTGCTTCTCGCATTAGGTTGTAATTGCTGTTAAGAATGGGAAAGTCTCACAATGAACTGTTGTTGTTGTTGAAGGAATTGAGCAGTAGTGAGGAGATGTTTTTAGAGTTTGCAGACACGATTGACTTCGAGACCACCCCCCTGTATCTGGGAAATTTGATGTGAGTTGTGCTATATCCATTACCCTGCCATTTGGCTCACTTAACTTATAATAGTTTTATGCCTCCAGGTCAGATGCATACAGTATACCCCTGTGCTAGATTTTGTGGACACAACATCAGGCAAGTATGTCATAAATCAGACACACTTGGGAACCCTAGAGACAACATGCAGACAAGTTCTTGCCTTGCCCATCATCCCAAGGATCCACCATAACTTCTCTTGAATTTACTGAAAACTTTTGCATTACTGAGGTAAATTCCTAGCCCTATATAAATGCTCCTTGATCTCTCTCTGTGTGGCATGGTTGTTCATCATGCCAAGTGCACAGCTGATAAAGCAAATAAACAACACTGTGAGAGACCCTGATGTGTCTCCAGACATGGATGTGTATAATCTTCGAGAGCCTTTTAAAAATTCCATCCAAATGTGTGCCCCATGTACCTCCACAGTCATTCTCATTCTCCATGCCGTCTGCAGATGAATCACAGCTGATCTGGTGCGTTCACAACCCCCTTATGTACTGGATGTAACACTTTTTGGACCCATGACCACTTGGGCTTGTACAAACACCTACATTATCATAAGTGTAAGTCACCCTGGCTTCTGATGGTGATTGTTGATGATGATTATAATGTAGTGGTCAACCTGATGAGCATGATGATTTGTACTGGGAGTCTGAACAGTCAAGGGCACGAGCAATAGTCATATAGACAGTATGTGCACGTGTATTATTGATGTATCATCATGTTCGCCTCCTTCCAGCTTGAATACTGTACTTGGCATGAACTGGCAACCCCATAGTCCCAACCTCAACAGCATTGTGGATGCTCAAGCAATTGAGTCTACAATACTATTTAGCGCCAAATCAGAGTTGCAAGCATACTATGGTATGCAAATCGCAAGAAGCCAATGCAATCGTGTTTTGGCAAGTCCAAACATTATACTCAGTTCTGGACCTCAAACTGAGTCAGAGCACAAAGTTCTAAGACTAATTACCATAAGCTAGCAAGCTCAGTAATGTGGTCACTAGCTTATAAGCAAATTTAATCAATGGCGCCAAACAGTGGTGCAATCCCTCCTTGTTGAACTAAGTCTACTCACTCCGACACTTCAGCCATCCCACTCCCCACTGGCCCTCTCCCCATTCGAGGAGAGCAAGCGCTATGTGGTCGTTGCATTGGCCGTCCTGCACAACAGTATATCTAAGTAGAGTATGACAATCATGAGACTGCTGAGCTCACTACTGGACCTGGCCAAGAACCTCAATGTCTCCCATGTGTCCCTATACTTCTCTCAACATTGTCTTGCCTGGGACAGTTCCCCCTTCTTCTGTCATCCAGGGTGGTCCTGTCACATCATGGCCATCGCCATTTGCTCTCATTGGGTAGCAACCTCCCCTCCCTTTCTGTGGTTTACTGAGGGCAGCTTCCCCTCTTCGAAGAAATGGCTCTCATCTTCATTCACTTTCCATTTATGTTGCGCAATGCTTAAACTTCTCACATTCAAGCTTACAAGACCAAGGTACCTATCTGACATATATTGTGCTTCTATCTCCATCTCCGCTCCACTTCCCTCTCTTCCATTGCTGTCTTCTACCTCCAGCCTTGATGGTCAGTGGCTTGTGGGGACTGCACAACTGATTCTCTGACTGTGAGATAAGCCAGGAGGCCTGGAGAGGAGTGAAGCGTCAAAAGCGTCAAAATAATATAGAAAACACATGATGGTCAGCATATTTGTTGACATGGAATGAACGAGACTGATCATATAAGTTGTTTGGGTGGATATCTTGGGATGGTATGGGGGCTGCTGCAGAGTATACCAGGATGAGGTGAGTGGCTTGAAATATCCTGGACTCCACATGGATTACAGCAAACTTGGGCCGCCTGGCAGCTCTCATGCTGGGTGTAACAGCCACATGCCTGTGGCTTTGTCAGGTGAATCGCCCACATGGTCAAATCAACAAATGAATGCACAAGATATAGAGAATCCTGGAAGCTAAATGATAAAAAAACAACATAGCACCTGTGCAACATCCATTACCCCTAAAACCAGGTACCTCCGGACTAGTGACAATGAAAACACAGTCCTGGCAGGGCCCTTTATTCTTCCAATTTGAGCAGGCACAGATAAATTCATACTGCATCCCTCCAATTCCACATGGGTTACTTGGTGCATAAAACATTGAAAACAGAGATTTTCCCAGCAAAAAAAGGTATATTCTTCACCTGATTCTGTTCTATAGTGGAAAATGAGGATGTGACTAGTGGTGGAAAGTAGGGTATAATGTATGGGGTGTCTTGGCAAGAACCGTGAATGCATTGATGCAAGGACCATCCATGGGCTCAGACTTGGACAGGACCTCCAACAGGCTTGCAGTTTCCTCTGAAGGCAGGAAGTCTTCATGCTCTGATCAAGCATCTTGTTTTTGATCCATCACACATTGTATCTGATTATGCTGTACTACAAAGATGACCTTAGTAAACAGAATAAGCACCAAGGACATTTGTATGATGTAACCTGAAAGCTGTGCTGTGTGGCTGTCAGCTCATCCAGCCATTGGTTGATGACAAGCATTCGCCCCAATGCTTTATGATGGCTTGAGTGCTGATAAGGCTTTTTCATAGCCTTCATGTGCTTCAACTTGGTAATAGAAGCACATAGTTGTTCGGGGCCCCAAACAAATGGATGAGTTTGTTGTAATGACACAGCGAGTGCTGGCAAGGAAGCAAGAAACTTTGGACATCACCAGCCATCTTGAAAACTTCACAGAATTGATGGGAATGGCAGAGCACATCTTGTAAGATCGTGAGATTGGACTCAGTAACTATGTCCTTGCAGACAGAGTAACAGAACTCAAGAAGCGCATGAAACGCCTGTACTATATCATATGGTACATGCAATGGCTGTCACACTTCAACTT